>QNQO01010956.1:0-19608 GCA_003290165.1 Berberis thunbergii | reverse complement strand
TCACGTTACAACAGATGAGGATTTCCCAAATCTAGTTTATGAATAGATATGGTTCGGTTTCAACTTGAAACCACAAACCAAATCATATCAATTGGTTGAATAGAAATCCAAATCGAATCCAACTGAAGTAAAATTTTCACAACAATTAAGTGAGAGATTTGATTTTTACTCACCTTGAGCCCTGAATAGAGCACAAAAACCCCAAATTTCACCCACCTTGAAGTTGAAGAAGATGATGAAGGAGATGCTCTTCCTAATTCGCGCCCAAAGCTTGGATGAAGAAGAGATGTTCTTCCTAATTCGCGGCCAAAGCTTGGATGAAAAAGGAGATGCTCTTCCAAAGCTCTGACCCAAATTCACGCTATAATTCCTCTCAGCTTGGATGAAGAAGGAGAT
The DNA here is from genome assembly GCA_003290165.1 of Berberis thunbergii. Lineage (NCBI taxonomy): Eukaryota > Viridiplantae > Streptophyta > Magnoliopsida > Ranunculales > Berberidaceae > Berberis > Berberis thunbergii. Next base: position 19,212 of record QNQO01010956.1, on the reverse strand, counting down.
GCTCAAGCTATTCCTCTCAGCCTGGATGAAGAAGAAGAAGGAGATGCTAAAACTTGGAAGAAGAAGAAGAAGAATGAGGAGATGCTCAAAGCGATTCGGGTTTTTCTGTGTTTTTCCTCTCAGCGGGTTTTTTTTTTTGTTTCTTCGCGCCCAAAGCTTATGTTTTTATGTGTTTTTTTTTCAAAAAAATCAATTAGGAACGGCATAAACCGTGGCAACTAGTTTTTCTAAAACTTAGCTACAGCTAATATGCCTTCGCAAATAATTTAATTAGCTAACCTTCTTCATAGAATCAATAGCTTGCCAATCACAAAAAATACAATCCCAACCCACTTTATACTCTATTTAATTATGATTATTTTTATTGAAATCTATAATGGCAAAGTTGATAATTTCTAAAGCGGGAAGTTTCTTGATGATTGACACAAATATTTCAGTTTACTGATGCTACTTATTAAAAAAACAATATCAACATCTTAGGGTCTTGCCTTGGTTAAGGGGATCCTTCCATAAATTCTCAACAAGCAATTGATGCCCCTCAATAATAACCAATGGAATTCTGATAAAGGAGGATCTGAGTTAGATGATGTTGAGTTGTCAGATAGCACATTTTTGGCATTAAAATATCTTGAATAAGCAGATCAGCACAAATATGGCAGGAAATCATAATCTTTTTTTTCTAATTTGGTAGTTTTGGGTGCGTTTTAGTATTTTGGCCATAACTTTGGCTACGAGTATCAGAATCGCTCAAAGGATCCCAACTCGAAAAGCTGTTTTCGATGCGCACGTCGTGGTCAATGAGTTATGGCTAATATGTTGTTGCTAAGTTAAAAATTTAGCGACGACATTTGTTGTTGCTAATACAAATTTGTTGTAGCTAAATGAATTAATAAAGCTTTTAGCAACGACCAATATGTTGTTGCTAAGTTGCAAATTTAGCGACGACATTTGCCGTTGCTAATAATAATTTTCTGTAGGTAAATGAATTACTAAAGCTTTTAGCGACGGCTTGAAAACCGTTGCAAAGTTTGAAATTAGCGACGGCTTAAAACGTTGCAAATTAGCAACGGCTTGAAACCGTTGCTAAGTTGCACATTTAGGACGACTTTTCCCGTTGCTAATATATACTTAATTGTTGTAGGTAAATGAATTACTAAAGCTTTTAACGACAGCTTGATACCGTTGCTAAGCTGCAAATTAGCGACGGCTTAAAACCGTTGCTAAGTTGGACATTTAGGACGACATTTGCCATTTCTAATACTTAATTTGCTGTAGGTAAAGGAATTACTAAACCTTTTAGCGACAGTTTAAAACCATTGAAGTTTCAAATTTAGCGACGACATTTGTCGTTGCTAATACGAATTTGTTGTAACTAAAATAATTACTAATGAAAATTCAATTTTTGAATGGAATAGTTATTTCTATTAATTTTCAGATTTCTTATTGCTTTTTTTTGTCATTCAGAAGAAACATTTCAAACTTGAAAACAATTATTTTAATTTCACCGTAATAGATGACTAATACATTAACCTTGTTCATATAATCAATAACTTGTCCATAGCAAAAAATACCAATCCCAAACAACTTTAGATTCTATAAACCTCAAATTGAAATTATAAATATATATGATTCAGGGGCTGCATAAGCAGAAAACTTACATGGATTTACAATCAATGACAGACTAAAAACTGACCAATTTGAATCAAGGTTTAACAAAAAAAACAACAAAAAGGATTTTGGAAAGACAATCAGGATTCAAATTTTTTCTCCCATTCCAAAAGGTTTTAATCCAAAAAGGATTAAAACTGACCAACTTTCCATTATTAATAAATTTTTCTCCCATTCCAAATTCAAAGCGTCTGCAAGTTTCATAGAAATCAAACAATCTTTCGGCTTGCAGAAAAACGAAGGCACTTCAACTAGTTAGAAATAGTAAAAAACAATGACTGGAAGGCGGTAAGGAATATCAATGAGGATATGGGTAAGATGCAGGAGATGATTAAAATATAATTCTAAATCATTCTCATACCTGCAAGTGGTTTTTAACATGGGAAATGCAATGCCCTCTCACATTCATTAGTTGAAGGATTAATTTGGGAGTTGCTTCTGCAACAATCAAATAAAAAGAAAATGATAAAAGTTAGTAATCTTATTTATCCTTTATTCTCTACCATTAATGCCTGACTGATATGTTTTCTTCTTTTAAGTGAAAATACCGAAACTTTGATGTATATGGATATCAAAATATTGATGATGTTCATGAAAGAAATTCTAAAACTTACTTTCTTGTCCACCAATCCTTTCAACAGCATGAACAAAATAAATATGAAGATTAGGAGTCCAACGTAGTATAAGCAACTTTGATTGAATATACTGCCTTACTGAAGTAGCCATTTGTTGCCGAGTCCCAACAATACAGTTTCCGATGAATTTAAAACAACTAGCGGGTGCATGGATCCTCAGGTTGTAAGCACAATTCGCAAAGGTCCATGGTTCGTTCAAGGTATCCAATGCTTCACTCTATCACCAAACTCCTTGAAACAAACCTTTGCATAATCTTGTAATAATTTATGCCTTCTTGGTTCACTCCATCCCTTCTGTTCTCATCTAAAGCCAAAAAACAATTGTCACAACTAATTATTGTTTTTAACCTTATAATCGTACAAATTAAGGCCCTTCAGAATAGTAATCAAGGCTTCAATGACACTTTTAACTTTCCGAAATTGACCTATTAGCAATTCATCCACATCAAAATTATGTTTATGCTACTACTCACTTGGTATAATCCTTGACCAAGAAACGGAGAAGCTGTAAGTATCTACGTTCATTTTCTTCACATCTTCCTAGAAATTAGTGGAGGAAACAAAACAAAAATGACCAAAAAGGTTGTTCAAATTCAGAGAACACAAAATAATAGAGAAAAAACTTTAACAAATTATAAACTTGTCTAGGATAAGACTACATATATCCTTCCTTATAATTGTTTTGCAAATAAATGAGTTGCACTAACTTAGCGACAGCTAATATACCGTGGCTAAATGTTTCTGTGTATATATATATATATTTCAAAAATTCTATTAGGGATGACTTACACTACAAAAAAAAGGCCGTTAGGGACGTAGTCAAAATTGTCGCTATAGACAACATTTCGTCGCCATAAATATTGGGCGACAAAATATTCGTCACGCAAAGGTTGTCACCACAGCTCTGTCTCGCAAGCCTTTGTGCGACGAAAAATAATATTCGTCGCTACAAATGCCTTTTTGCGTGACGACACCACAGCTTTGTCTCGCAAGTCTTTGCGCGACGAAAATAATCTTCGTCGCTACAAATGCCTTTTGCACAACAACACCACAGCTCTGTCTCGCAAGTCTTTGCGCGACGCAACTAAATCTTCGTCGCTACAAAATCCTTTTTGCGCGACGACACTCTCGCAAATCTTTGCGCGAAAAATAAATCTTCGTCGCTATGAAATCCTTTTGCCGACGACACCAAAGATCGTTGCATAAGGGTGCGTCGCGTAATATTGTTTTGCGCGACGCTCATTTCGTTGCAAGAAATAGAATTCTTCTTCATGCAAACTATACTTACCCGATGATCCCTTTCGTCGCATTAAACTTTGTCGGCATAACTCAATCGTAACGATCCCTTTCATCGCGTTAGACTTTGTCGGCTTAACTCAATGGTGACGAACCTTTCATCGCACAAGATATTCTTACGCGACAACCAATATTCATCACTTTAATGTTGTCACACAGGTTACGTCGATCCAACACGCTTGATCTATTCTTATGCGACGAAAAATTTTTTGTTGCTTAAAGTTCTGTTAATAATTTTGAAATAGTTTAATTCAAATATTTATTTTAATTAAATTTGAAATATTTAATAATTGAATCGTCTCACACATAGAAAGATTTGGCTAATTTATTTAAATACTATTAACTTTTACAAATTATAATGTAAAATTCATAATGCATCCATTACAAATTAAAAATTTTAAAACCGTACTTATAGTTACAAATTAAAAAAACACATCAGTACATTTTTTAGGGATGTGGTGGCTGATGATGTTGTTGACAGTAGCAGGAGGCTCGACAAATTAATCCCCGACTGCTGGAGAGCCCCTAATAACATACTCCACCGAGTTGCCTCTTGTGCTTGTCGTTCCCCCTCTCGGGCCTCTCGGGCCTCCCTCTCCGCCTCACACGCTTTGGCAACATTTAACTCATTCTGTAATTCCTCCACTTTCGACTGTAATGATGAAACGATTCTGACTGAAAGCTGCGAAGCTGAAGATGAGGTGTTGACCTCATGAACTTTAGCCTTTCCCATCCCCCGAACAATCTTTTCGGGTCTTGGACCTAGCGATTTCCAATGTCTCCGTCAAAATATGTAATCCTCCATCAGGATTGTCCATTATGAGCTGTTCCAATGGAGCTCCCGGAGGATGTTGCGAGGCCACTCACTCCATGTAGGCATCCCGCATCTCCACCATCGTTTCCTTGATTAAAAAAATTATTAAAATTAATATTTAAAACAACAAAAGTGACAACATGCAAAAATGCAAAGAATAAAACATACATGCAACTTCCGGCCACCTCATTTGCCAGGTAGTGCATAAACATCCTTGAACGTGTCGATTTCTGGGAATTTTGAACCCTCCTACAAAACATTGTTAAAATAATAAACCAACTAATATAAACATTTAATTGAATGTATTAACTTAAAAATAAAATAATGAAATGAAACATGAGTTCACTTACTAGACGTCGTTCCTCCACCCTGTAAGAGAAGGGCAATGAACCAGAGTGATGTAAAAATTTTTTTTGACGTCGGTTCGCCTTGTTCGCCTCAGATATTTTCTGTATAATTATTCAAAATATATATTAAACATATGCATTATTACATATATAAAATAAATATGTTTTGGCCTAATTAAATAAAACGTTATATGCTTACCAGAAATGTGGGAGTTCGAAAATGATCGCACACCCACACTCCACTCACTAGGGCCTATGCTCCAATTTCGATTGGGGGTTGTGCCTTAGCACTATCCACATCAGAAAACGTTTGGAAGTATCGATGGAAATCATGTTTCCAATTCCTGTATCGATCCACGCACGTACCGATGATATATTCATGAATGTTTGGATCATTCATGTCAAACTCAAAGTTAACCTGAAATTTTAAATAATAGTTATTAGAGAATATTAAGGCCCAAAGAGATATGTTATACCAAATCATGTAAAATACAAGCAAAAACATGCAAAACCTTCAAAACTTTCTGCATTATAAAGATTTTAATTATTAAAGGTTAAGATGAATGGCTAAAACTTACTGTGAGTGCGTCCAACACCTCGGCTTGCGTCTCGGGCTTGACCTCACTCCAAGATGAGGATGTCATCGGGCAATGGTTGCGAATGATTGCACCGATGTCATGCACCAACAAGCTATTAATCTTTGCCAATTGCGAGCGACGATGACTAGGATTCCCACACTACAGGAATGCGTGTGTTAGTGGTTCGTGTGATCCTTTGGGATTTTAGTTGTCTACAGGGCCCCTTCGTTTATTTTGCTGTTGTTAAAAAAAAAAATTTCAATTTTCCCGAATATGATAAGGAAAACTTAGTTTATTACCTCTAGGGAGTTCTCCATCTCCTGGGGGGAGGGGTTTACATCCCCGGGCATGGTTACAGTCTCAAGTGCAATCTCAGGAGACGTTGATCGACGGTTTGTTCATCTGACACTTCGTCAAGTGAGAACTGAGGAACTAATCAAACGATGAAGATTGATCAACTACCGGAACATTTGATCCATGTGCTGGCGGAGTATTGATAGAAGCAACCCTTGTAGCGGGAGCATTAATGGTGGAATGAGCTACGTTGGCAGAGGAGCGGCGACCAAACTACTATCAGCAACAATTACGGATCTACGTTTTCTTATTATCAAAGAAGCCATCTGAACCAAATAATAAAAACACAACACAATAATTACAAAGTAACATGAAAACAAAGTAAATAGATGCAATCAGTGGAAGATCGTATAAAACAATACATTAACTATACAATGTATAATGAAGGAGAAAACTTGAATTTCATAAGGTTGGTGAAGAAAACTAGATAAATGGGGAAGAAGAACAATTTTTTTTTTAATTTCAACAGCAAATTTAGAGGAGATATAAATGTACATGTCTAGCATTTTATGTGCAAATGTAAATCTCTACGATGAAGTTCAGGCAAGAACTAAAGGAAGCAGCAATATTGTGAATTGCAGCATTTTCTGAAATTTACTGTCAGAAATTGATCCAGAAAATTTACTGTTAGAAATTGATCCAGAAAATGATATGCTCATTATCAGAAATTGATATGCTCATCGTCAGAAATTGATCCAGAAATTTACTGAATTTGCTCACTGTAATACAATTTGTATCTCTGTAAGAAATTTTACTTACTGAGTTTGCTTACTGAATTGATTCAGAAATTTGTTTATTGAATTGATCCAAAAATTTTACTGTTAGAAATTTTACTGCTGGAACAATTTGTATCTCTGTCAGAATTTGCTCACTGTAATCAATTTGTATCCATTTGGTTTGTGTTTTCTTAATTTACTGTGTTTGTGTTTGTGTCAGAAATTTTACTGTTAGAAATGGGCATTGACTCATTCTAAACAAATCTTTTGAGCCTCATCGGATGTTACCAATTCATGCAAGATTTGTTGTCATTGGAGGTCTCAGGAAGTACCATTTCATAAGTAGAGTTCATATATAAATAAATAATAAATGAAAACAAAATGCTATGGTCTATATGAATCTCAAATACAACTAAGTAACCCTATTTGTTCTGCAAAACAATCACCCTTCCCCTGCCTTCCATCCTTTTAATTCTAGATGTTAGGGAGTTTTCAATTGGTGGAGTGCCTTTGTTGTGTTTACATAGGATCTTTCAGGGGAATTTTTTTCAGGGGGGTGATGTCTGTAGGAAACTCCAGTCATCAATTATAAACAAAGACTTGCAAAAAGTTTTTAAGGTATATGGAATATTTGCATCTGAGGCACAACTAAATAAAACAACATATTCCAACTTGCATGTAAGTCATGTAACTAGCTTTACAGTTTCCTGGATCCACGCGAAATCATCACATCCATAAAAAGTGCTAATATAGTTTTTCTTAAACTTCAGAAGCCTTATAAATTAGTTTTATCTGGTAACAGAAAAGTCTTGAGTTGATGAGTATAAATCACTAAAAGAAGAAATGCTATTTTGTAGGGAACTTGGCAAATTAGGATGTTTTTGTATGAAATTTGCTTTTAAATCCTATACTTGGGGTTGCATCTTTCTGTATTTAGCATTTGAACGGACCCATGGGAGATATAAAATGCTATATAAAATTAAGGAGACATAATGATTTCTTATACTGAACTAGCATTTGCATTTCAGGCCCGGTTGTCATGGATATTTCAGGATACTCGGAAAAGGGGTTCAAAAGAAAACTTGTTGTGCAGGCTCTTTCGGGAAGATTTTTTTTATCTATTTGAGGTACATGATTGCACAGTTAATATTCTTGCTCTGGCTATACCACAGTGATGGATTATTTGTGAAGTAGTAATTTTCACAATAAAGCTTCCATCAAATTGGATTTAGAATGGAGGTGCTATCTTGAATGGCTAGTTAATCCTTGTTCAAAAGTTTGAAGCAATCATCCAGTTCTGTGAATCTTTGAATATTATTGTTTTGCATACGGGTTAGACTACTGTATTGGGAATGGGCTTTGATGATGATGATACGGGTTAGGCTACTGAATTTAGCAATAGTTTAAAAAAAGGAAAAAGAATTTATGAAAAACAAAACAAAACAAAACAAAATAATGAAAAAAAATACAAAATTATTGAATGAGCGAAGTTACTGATAGGCAATGTAGTCATGTAGTCTTAAACAATAAAAAATGTTCCCTATAACACATGTAATACCCCTCAATTTCTAAATGTCAAACACTCTATTTTGTTTGTAAGATGGATTGCTAAAATACCATATGCAAATGATAGATAAGGTTGGTAAAAATGAACACGAGAAGCCACTTAGCATGACAATAGGTCAATATGACCACATGAGAAGCCAGGAAATTTTATGCACAGCTGGTAAAAATATGAACATGCTTCGTCGCACAAACATCACATTTGTTTATTTTAGAGAAAAAATTTATATCATTATTTAATTAATTAATTGAACTTCGACATTCATTTAACAAATTTATGGTAAAAAATTCATAGTACATTAACAAATTTAATTAAATGAACTAACAAAATACATAATATTATTAATATCTTGTAAACGACCTAACAAATTATATTCCTTCAAATGTATTTAATCTGAATCAGTAGAGTAATCACTTTTGACTTCTTCTTCAAGTTCATCTAACATGGTTGCCTCAGATTCTTCAAAAACTCCATCTTTTGTAGGTGATGCCTCAACATCATATTCGCCATCAATCGGAGGAAGTTTGACAAATAACTCAAATGGTTGTTGGATAATGGGAATGCTTGAAGATGAATTCTCTTGATCAGCGGTGTCGTCATCACTGTGGTCATCAGAAGCCTTTTCAGGAATGTCCCATATATTTCTGTGTTGGATCGTCTGGACTAGTTTTCATCCACCACCGGCTTTCAGATCATCTAGATAAAAAATTTGTTTTGCCATAGCTGCCAAAATAAAAGGATCGTGCTCGTACCAAAGTGTGTTTGTGTTCACACTTACTAGACCATATCCTCGTTTAATACTCCCGGCTTTATGTGGGTTTGTATCAAACCAACGACACTTGAATAAAATCACCTGGCAACGGTCTTTGTACAGTAATTGAATTACAAATGTCAATTTACCATAGAAATCAAACATCGGCGGTGTCGCCGTCCCCAGGTACTGATACGCCGCTATTTTGAGTGTCAAATTGTTGTCTCGCTCGATAACCAGGAACTTAACACCATTCACACAACAACCGAAAAATGTTTCAGATCGAATAGGACCTCTCGCCAGTTTTGATAATTCATCATCGTAAAGAGCCGAATTTACTTACTTCAATTGTAACATCTATTAAAAAAAATTATATATATTCAGAATATGTTGAATACCAATTATAAAAAAAAAATGCAATATTATCATATTTCTTATAGTTATCAACTTACGTGTTTGCGAAACCATTCAGGAAATAATTGACGGTGCTTCTCGGCCCGTAAATGTGCAGGATACTTACGCCTAAGTAGTTCTTCATGCTCCTCCAAAAATGGCAAGACCTCGTCACAATTGTTGAGTATGAAACAATGCGCAACTTCCATGTCGTTATCGCTAAACTGATCATTTGTTGGTGGCTCGCCAAACGGTGGTGCGAGTTGCGCAAAAACAGAAAGTGTCTCACTTCTAGTACCACCGTCATTATTTCATTGAGTTCGGTTGAAGGACGTCTCAACATTATGGAGATACATTGCACAATAAGTAAGTAATTCATTTGCAATATATGCCTCCACTATAGATCCTTTGGGTCTTGCCCTGTTTCGTACGTATCTTTTGTATGTGGCCTAGTATTCTACAAAATATAAAGGATGTCAGATTCGTTACAATAATGAAGAATAGTTAGAAAACAAGCATATGAGTTACCTTTCTATTGGGTACATCCACCGATAATTGACCGGCCCCACCAAGCTTTGCCTCACTCGTAAATGTATCATCAAGTGAATCATGCAAGTAAAAAATGTCGGAGGAAATATCTGTTCGAATTTGCATAAGATGTTACTAATATCATTTTGCAACCTTCTGTATCTGATTTGCGCAGAGACTTTGCGCATAGCTGCTGGAAGAATCTCGACAATTATGTAATAGGGCCAACAACACCCGATGGCAAAAATCCCTCGAATAGCGACCGGAATAAGGCGTTGCAGTAGTACATGACAGTCATGGCTCTTCAATCCCGACATTTTCCCATTACTCATTTTCATACAACGGGCAATATTAGATGCGTACCCATCTGGAAACTTCACAGAAGAAAAAATTTTTAAATTTTTTATCTTTACTGGCGGTTTAACAGCAAAATAGGGATGTCCCTTTACCCATTTGTCACCGACTTTCTTAAGCCATAACCATTTCTTTATACCCATGTTCATACAATCTTCCCTCGCTTTCACAGTGTCCTTCGATGCCAAGAATTGTCCCAACCACACTATCACACACATTCTTTTCAATATGCATCACATCTAGGTTGTGTCTGATCTTTAATTTCGACCAGTACGGAAGCTCGAAGAATATACTCTTCTTCGTCCAGTTCAAATGTGTAGCTGACCTGTGCAAATTAGTATCACGATTATCGGGATGTTTGCCAATCTGACCAAATTCCAAGCTATTCAACTTAGCCCAAATGTCATCCCCCGACCATTCTCTAGGTCTAGTGTCGTTCTCCATTTTTCATCAAAGTCCACCTTATTTGTTCACCACTCGTGATCTTGGGGCAACCATCTACGGTGACCCATATAACAAACCTTTCCCGCGTGCCAATCAGATGTTACATCATCGTTGCATGTCGGACATGCCTTATAGCCCTGAGTACTCCAACCTGAAATATTTCCATAACCGGGAAAATAATGTAAGTCCACATCACTGCTGCTCTCAACATAAACATTGTGCTGGTAGACTAATCAATGTACGTACACCATTTTCCCATAAGTCTTTTAACTCATCAACCAACGGCCGCAAATAAACATCAATGTCCTTTCCGGGATGATCGGGAATTAATAAAGTCATCATTGTAAATTATTTTTTCATACTCATCCAAGGGGGCAATTTATAATGAACAACAACGACGGGCCAGGTGCTGTGAGTCGAGCTCATATTCCCGAACGGATTAAATCCATCAGTTGCAAGCCCCAATCTGACATTGCGCGGGTCTTCTGCAAAATCGGGATACATAGTATCGAATGCTTTCCAAGCCTCTCTATCAGCAGGATGTCTCAAAAAATCATCATCAACCCTTCCTTCATTGTGCCATTTCATATGACTCGCAGTGTGCGTCGACATGTACAGTCGATGCAATCTGGGCTTCAGTGGAAGATAACGAAAAACCTTTTGTGGAATTTTCTTCGTTTTATTACCAGAATTAGGCTTATATCTTGGCCCATTGCACACAGGGCATGCATCCATCCCTTCAATTTTCTTATAAAATAATGCACAGTTGTATTTGCAAGCATGAATCTTTTGATACCCCAAACCAAGACCATTCAACAACAATTTATGCGCGTTACGATAATCCTAAGGCAAAATGTTTTCCTTCGGAAGCATCCGCTTCATAATTCCCATTAAATGAGAAAAACACTTATTCGACATATGATGTTTCACTTTGCAATGCATCAACTCCGCAATGGCAGTACGTAGGGAGAACTCTGTGCAACTGGGGTATAATGCTTGTTGGGCTTGTTTCAACAGTCTTTCATAGTTTTCTAACTCTTCACTTTGCAGCATGTTGGGAGGTACGGTATCTCCTACCATATCATCAATGCCATCTTCGTTCATCGATGCATATGGATAAGCGTCATTTATTATACCCATAACTTGGTCATTATCATTCATGGACGTTTCATCAATGTGCGACACAAGTGGCTGGGAATTCGATGAAGTAGAACCAAATTCTCGTTGCTCCCCATGATAAATCCATCCTCGTATAATTCAGAATCATCTCATACCTCGCCAAATGATATCGAACCATATTGAATGTCTGCCACAAACAATTGTTACAACATTGACACGGACACTTGATATGATTCGTCGTACCAGTGACATGTGCCCTTGCAACTCAATGAAGCCCTCGACCCCATTTAAATAATCATCACAACATTTGTTCCTGATTTTGTATCCACTGTCTTTCCATTACGCCTATTTTCAGTTTATAAACAAAACATGAGAATTAAAGAGAGTTAATGACACTAATGCGATTAGGTTTCAATGTGGAAAAACTTCAGCAGCATAATTACAATTCTTCAAGTGGACGATGTAGATATTATTAATTAATAAATATCTAGTATGCACTTGAAAAACAATGTGAGACACTCCCAAAAATTCACAAGATAGCAACCTAATTTCATGAAATTTCAAAAAATAAAAAAATTAGCAATTTTCTCACCGTTTTCCAAATGAAAGAGAGAGAAGATTGGAGGTGTGGCCGGCGCCGGCGACACAAAGAATAGACGAAGCCTAATTAAGTGCTAGAAGTTTGGAGTATATAGTGAGACAAATCAATCTAGCAGAGAAAAGAATAAAATGAGAGAAGAAACTAGTGAAAAACGCAGACCTGATTATTCTAATTCATGGAGAAGATGATAGGTCATAGCTTATGCGACGAGCCTGCTCGCTTTAAGCGACACATCTTTGTTGGGAAGACTTCAGGCCGACAACAAAGTTTGTCGCCCTAGGATGTTTTAGGCGATGAACCGGTTCTCTTTAAGTGACAAATCTTTGTTGTGAGTACTTGATGCGACGAAGGGTTCGTATTCGTCGTGTACGCTATCTTTAGGCGACGTTGATGTTTGTCGCCCTAGGATGTAAAACTTTAGGAAACGAATCTTTCCAAATCGTCGCGTAAGATATCTTTAGGCGACGACAATGTTTGTCGCCCTAGGATGTTTTAGGCGATGAACCGACTCCCTTAAGTGAGGAATCTTTGTTGTGAGTACTTGTTACGACGAAGCATTCCACTTCGTCGCGCAAGATATCTTCAGGCGACGATAAAGTTTTGTCGCCCTAGGATGTAAGACTTTAGGCGACGAAGCTTTCCAATTCGTCGCGTAAGATATCTTCAGGCGACGACAAAGTTTGTTGCCCTAGGATGTTTAGGCGATGAACCGACTCTCTTTAAGCGAGGAATCTTTGTTGTGAGTACTTGATGCGACGAAGCGTTCCTCTTCGTCTCGAAAGATATCTTTAGGTGACGACAAAGTTTTTTGCCCTAGGATGTAAGACTTTAGGTGACGAAGCTTTCCAATTCATCGCGTAAGATATCTTCAGGCGACGACAAAGTTGTCGCCCCTAGGATGGTTTAGGCAATGAACCGGCTCTCTTTAAGCGATGAATCTTTGTTGTGAATACTTGATGCGACGAAGGGTTCCTATTCATCGCGTACACTATCTTTAAGAGACGACGACGTTTGTCACTCTAGGATGTATCTTTGTTGGGAAGACTTTAGGCGACGTAGCTTTCCAATTCGTCGCTTAAGATATCTTCAGGCGACGACAAGTTTGTCGCCCTAGGATGTATTTTTTGTTGTGAATACTTTAGGCAACGAAGCTTTCCGCTTCGTCGCGTAAGATATCTTTAGGCAATGACAAAGTTTGTCGCCCTAGGGTGTTGTTCAAAGTGGCAAACTTTAGGCGACGAAGGCTTTTAGTTGTGTCGCATAAGCTATATTGAGGCGACGAATAGTGTGTCGCCAGAGGATATTAAAGTTGGTCATTTAAAGTGGTCGACACGTAGCCCTAGGTATTTTAGGGTGACGAATATTTGGTTGTAAGCAACGACACGTTGTCGCATATTAGGTATGCGACGAAGGATGTAACTGTGTCGCGACAGAGGTTATGACTCGACGAAACGCTCGTTGCGTTAAGTAGTTAGCTATTTTTTGTACTTGCATGACAATATTAAATATGTCGTCGCGCCATGATAATTTTGAGAGACAAAACTTCCCTTGTCGCGCTACGAGTCGTCGCAAAAGGGGATTTTTTTTAGTAGTGAATTATACCGTAGCTACCAAATTTTATTTGTAAAACTTAGTGACAGATAATATACCGTGGCTAAATTTATATATATATATATATATATCATCATCATCATCAAAGCCATTCCCGAGATTTTCGGGGTCGGCTACATGAATTTTGGTTCTCCAAGCAATGCGATCTTCCCACATTTCCTCACCTAATCCAAGCTCAATGATATTGTCATTCACCGTCTTCATCCAAGTTTCAACGGTCGTCCCCTCCGTCTACACCCTCCATTAACTTGCCAATCTAAACATTTTCTAATTGGCGCCGTGCTTGGTCTCCTCCGCACATGACCAAACCAAGTTAAACGTCTTTCTCTAATTTTTTCCTCTATGGACGCTACCTAAGTATCTCCTAATTCTTTCATTTCTAATTTTATCCTTACGAGTTTTACCACACATTCACCTTAACATACGCATTTTTCTACTGCCATCCTATGCGTATGTTGTCCCGTAGTAGCCCAACATTCTGAACCGTATAGCATGGCTGGTCGAACAATGGTCTTATAGCATTTCCCTTTTAGCCTTGCAGGCATCCTTCTATCACACAATACTCCTGACGCCATTCGCCATTTCAACCAACCAGCTTTAATCCTGTGGTCTACATCTGCTCCAATAGCCCATTCTTTTGAATTATAGACCCTAGGTATCGAAAAGCCTCACACTCCGGGACCTCGACACCTTCGATCTCAATTGCATTACTTCTCCCTCTTGGTTCACACCCAAAGTTGCACACTAGATGCTCCGTCTTCGAACGGCTAATTCTAAAACCTTTACTCTCTAAAACCTCCTGCCACTTAACTAGTTTCTGACCTAAACCTGCACTAGTCTCATCCATCAAGACAATATCATCTGCAAATAACATGCACCAAGGTACATCTTCTTGCAGATGTCTCGTCAACTCATCCATTACCAAAGCAAAGAGATATGGACTTAACGCCGACCCTTGATGTAGTCCTACTGTCACTGGAATTCACTAGACATCCCACCTACTGAGCGAACACTTGTTACAACCCCTTCATACATATCCTTAATGATATCGACATAACATTGAGACACTTTCTTCCTTTCAAGCACCCACCAAATTAACTCCCTGGGGACCCTATCATATGCTTTCTCCAGATCAATAAAAACCATATGCAAACTCTTACGTGCCTCTCTATATTTTTTCTACAGTTTGCCTAAGCAGGAAGATGGCCTCCGTAGTAGACCTACCTGGCATAAATCCAAATTGATTCTCCGAAATCGTGGTTAAACTCCTAAGTCTTTGTTCTATAACCCTCTCCCAAAGTTTCATCGTATGACTCATAAGCTTTATCCCTCTATAGTTCGAGCAATTCTGGATATCCCCTTTGTTCTTATAAATTGGTACCACAATGCTATGCCTCCATGAATCTGGCATTTTCTATTTTCCAGAATCCTATTAAAGAGCTTAGTTAGCCATTGAATCCCAACTTCTCCCAGACATTTTCATGCTTCAATTGGTTATATCATCCGGTCCCAAAGGCCTTCCCTGTCTTCATTCTTTTTAAAACTTCTCTCACTTTTGTGGCACTAACTTTTGCGATGGAAACACGCGATCTCTCCCTTCCTGTGAAGCATACCCCTCCAAGTTTAACTCCCCTACATGTGTTCCATTGAGTAGGTTCCAAAAGTAATCCTTCCATCTATCTAAAATAGCTTTATCCTGCATTAAGACTCTTCCATCATCATGCTTAACACACTTAACATGACTCAAGTCCCTAGTTTTTCGTTCTCTAGCCCTCGCTATCTTGAAAATATCATTCTCCCCTTCTTCGTACCTAGCTATTAAAGAGCATCATACACTCTCTTCTAGCTTCCCCTACTGCTCTAACTACTTCAACTTCTTAGCCTGCTTATAAAGCTCATAAGACTTTAGGCACCTATCTTTTTGTCACGCCTTAAAGCATCTTTTCTTTTCCGCAATGGTTTGTTGCACATCCGCGTTCCACCACCATGTCTCCTTATCATAGAAAACCTCCTCTTTTGGCCTGTCCTAACTCTTCCTTCGCACATCTTCTTATTCAGTTTGCCAAATGTTCAAAAAGATCCGCGCTAACCAGTCCTATCCTTTGGTTCTAGATTCTCCCCACCCTCTGAAACTGAGGGTGGGGACGGCTTATACTGTAGCTACCAATTTTTATTTGTAAGACTTAGCGACAACTAATTTACCGTCACAAATGATTTAATTAGCTACAGTTTGTTCTACATTTAGCCACGGTTTTCTCGTCACAATCACAGTTTATTTGTAAAACTTAGCGACAGCTAAAATGCCGTCGCAAATGTTTTAATTAGCGACGGTTTATTTTGATTTAGCCACGGTTTCCCATCACAAGCACAATTTTTAAGATTTTTTGGTTTCGGGCAGTTACTAAAAGAATTAGTGACGGTTTTTTTGCCGTCGCAAATCTTTTAATTAGAGACGTTTTTTTTAATTCTGTCTCTAGTATTTGTAGCTATTGCATCTTTTTTTTGTAGTGAAGTGATGTTATTCATGGCGATCTAATTTATTGTATCACTTTTTTTTTGTGTACCTATTTTTCATTTTGTTGACTAAATTTAGTTTTGACTTGAAATTGTTTGATGGATTGTAATAGCTCAAAAGTGTTACTCTTTTTTAAGTTGTTACAAATATGCCAATTTGGTGTAGTGATTGCATGGTGGTTATTCAGGTTGCTGGGTGGTTTAATAAATCGGCCAAGCATTGCAAATCACATTCATATTGAGAGTAAATTCTAAATGAAAACACACTTTAAATCACCAGCTTTCAAGCACGTGTGTTCCTCATGCTCGATCGCTTGAATCAATTTTTTAAAGAATAAGGACTATTAAAAAGTTTTATCAATATACAAATGTAAAACTCCTCCTCCCTATTGTCATATCGAATTTAAATTTTATGTTTCAATCAAAATTGTGAAAGTAAATTCACAAACATTTTCTTAGGATAATTCACAAACATTTCTTCAGAAATTTTGTTTTGGTGAAAATTAACCAATTTTTTTAAATAACCTCCGGTACGGAGGGGCAACTATAGGATGTTAGACCTTTATTACTTGTCAAATAAATTGATATGCATACTAGTCGGGGTACATTACGACTTAACTCGAGAAAAAAAATTGTCCTTTCAAAACAATAAAAATTCAAACTATAAGAGGCACATCTATGATCTTAAGAAACCTTCCACAAAATCTTTCCATACTCACAATCCGACTAAAGCCAAACATTGACACAAAAAGATCCTGACACCGAACAAATGAAAGGATGTTATGATGTAATTTCGCAGATGCGAAATGATAAGGAATACTCGCCACTCAAGGAATTCACTAAGAGATAAAATTAAGAAGATCATAGATATCTCGCCACTCTAAGAAATCCACCAAAGAGATAAGAGATAGAAACTCGTCACTCTATGGAATCCACCAAAGATATTAGAGTATTAGGAAGAACACTCTTCACTAACAATATATTCTGAATTTACAATCTGAGTTGCCATTTCATCCTTATTAGGGACTAGCTTATATAGGAATCATGGAACATCCTTCCATGAATAGGCTCATCCCTAATTAATACTAATATATGTATCTTAATTAATGACAATCATAAATTACTTTAAAATACATGAATGCATCAAGTTCCAAGGTGAATGCATCAAGCCCTTCACTTAACCAAATGAAGTTCAAACATGTTCATATGGATGGATTGGATTTGGTGTCATACGCTTACACTTTGCGTGAACTCGTTTCTGAGTTCTCGTCACACTTGTCATCGACGAATGGAGAAAGATCTGCGACATTGAATGTTACTGACACACCATAATCTCCTAGAAGCTCGATCTTATAAGCATTTTCTCTTATCCGATTAAGTACTTTGAAAGGACCATTGGCTAGTGGTTTTAACTTTGCATGCTTGCCTCGAGGAAATCATTTCCGGCAAAGATGAATCCATACCAAATCTCCTTCTTTAAACGTAGCCGATTTTCTGTGCTTATTAGCTTGCCATTGGTACTTCTCATTTTGCTTCATGATGTGATCTCTTACCTGCTCATGCAGCTTCTTGATGTGGTTGGTTTGTTCAGCGACATCCCCACTGAATTGATAGTTTGCAGCAAGTGGAGCTAAGTCGAGGGGACTCAAAGGATTCCTACCATAGACTGTTAGGAAAGGACTCATCCCAATTGTTTGGCTTACAGATCGATTATAGGAAAATTCTGCTTGAGGAAGAGTGAGATCCCAATGACACATGTTCTTGCCCACCAATCTTCGTAGAAGATTTCCTAGACTACGGTTCCCAGCTTCGGTCAGACCATCAGTGTGAGGATGATGTGAGGAACTGAATTATAGCTTAGTTCCCATTTTTCTCCATAAGGTCCTTCAAAAGTGTCATACCAATTTAGGGTCTTTATCTGATGTGATCAGCAGTCACTACTACAAGTATAGGCTTGCATAGCGCTTAAAAATAGGCTTAGATAGCGCTCAAAAGGCGCTATGCAAGGCGCGTACTCGAATAGCGCTTCGTTAGATAGCGCTTTATTAAGCGCTATCTAAGCGTTGATTTTTTTTTTAATTAACTTCAATAGCGCCTTAGAAAGCGCTATGTAAGCGCTAATTTTTTTTTTTAAATTAGCTTGAATAGCGCTTTGATGAGCGCTATTTAATTTTGTTGATTTTTTTTAATTAGCTTCATTTAATTTTGGTGAATTTTTTTTATTAACTACCATAGCGCTTTTTTATGCGCTATTTAATTTAAATGAATTTTTTAAATTAGATTTGTTTATCTGCTAAGATAACGCATAAATAAGCGTTATGGAAGTAATTACATTGTTCTTAGATAGCGCTAAAAGAAGCGCTATTGTAGTATATATGTTATTTGATTTGCTTTTTCTATTTTTCCGATACCGATTTTCTGGGTTAAATATAATATTTAATATAATAATGACAACGTTCAATCAATCAATAAAGACACAACATGATAACTAACTGTTTCTCATTCATTCAAAATATAATTTAAGCATTCATACAAAATTGTTAATATGCTATCATATATATTTGTTCGTAGCACAATACTAATAAATATCTTAAACTACAGGCATAATTAAAATGTTTTGCTTCAGCTTTCCATTTTCTCCTTGAGAAATCGGTTGTACAAGTATCCTGACCAATTGATTACGAAATTCTCCACTTTTTTCGGAGAATAAAATTTGACTGGCTGATTATGAACAAACTGCAAATACAAAAGTTACAATCAATATATAGTTAGATGATATCAAATACTTCAAAAATCAACAAATAAAGTAATTCAATAAAACTATTTACTTACATAAACAGGAATACTTGTATCACCAGAATTCAAGAGATCCTCAATATAGCAACAAATATAATGACCGCAATGGATGCCATCCATCTCAATCTG
>QNQO01010955.1:0-128494 GCA_003290165.1 Berberis thunbergii | reverse complement strand
CATGGACTCACATTTTCAATTGAATTGAACTCTAAATGTATCCCTGACATATTCAATTGATTCAAACGTTGACAAAGCATACCATAACAACTAAAGTACCCCTTTTAATTCTTGTCTTTGCCAAGGACTTGGTAATTATTGATGAATTGCAACTTTCTCTATCTTCTGTTCTACTTGCTCAAAACTATATTGAGACTGCACACTTGAAGACAACCCAACAATAGTAGGTTTTACACTTGCAGATGTATTCCCTTGGAAATGTGTTAATAATACTTATTTCTCTAACTTTCTCCCTTGCAACACCCTCAAGTCCCTTGGAGACTGGTCACCTCATATTCTTGCAAATAGTGCAGCTTGAACCTGCATGTGCAATGCCTTCCTTGGTGTAGTATTCATAGAATCCCTTGAAGAGCATGCATGATGATTAAACCTTGAGCTTGTCATCCAACTTCATCTTGCATGCACTATAAAAAAACGATTCAGCAACGGCTAAAAATCGTTGCTAATTGTCAAAAAATCGTCACTACAATGATTTAGCCACGACACAACAACTGTCGCAATACCGTGGCTAATTTAATCGTCGCTATTTGAATCAGCAAAGGTAAATATCCCATCGCTAATTAGCCACGACAAAAAACACTGGCTAAGTCAAAAAAAATTGTCGTTAAAGCTGTTGAAAATTTCGATGAAGACTGTCGCTAAAAAAATATTTTAACATTATTTTATATTAGCGACGACATTTTGCCGTGGCTAATTGATTTTAAAAAAAAAATATTTAACATTATTTTATATTAGCGACGGCATTTTGCCGTGGCTAAATAGTTTTTTTAAAAAAATTATTTAACATTATTTTTATATTAGCGACGGCATTTTGCCGTGGCTAATTGATTTTTTAAAAAAAATTTAACATTATTTTTATATTAGCGACGACATTTTGCCGTGGCTAAATATTTTTTAAAAAAATTAACATTATTTTTATATTTAGCGACCATTTTTTAGCCGTGGCTATTTAGCGACAGTTTTGCTAAATAGCGACAGTTTTAGCCGTCGCTATTTAGCGACCGTTTTTTTTGCCATCGCTAAATTGCAAATCTAATTGGCAAAACAGCCATGGTATTTGCAGTGGTTATTTAGGGACAACTTTGTTGCAAATCATATTGACAAATGGAATTTAAAATTATAATTCATTTTTTATAATGAAATTAGCTATTAATGATTGTCCATTCTAAAAATTAATATCAACTACTAAAACTAAACTTAATTAATCAAAATTATAACAAAAATTACACAGTCTATAGAATATCATACAAAATTACAAAGAATCCATACAAAAATGACAAAAAAACCACAAAAAAATTTATCTATAGAATCTCAGATCTCCGAGATCAGAGATCTCAAATCTTCAAGAGAGAGGCAGCGGAGGAAGGGAGGGGAGAGAGAGGCGGTCGAGATCGGTGTCTAGGGAGGCGGCCGGGATCGGTGTCTAGGAAGCGGCAGACTTCTTCTTTGTGGGTTTCTTTTCTTGAGGTTGAGAGAAAATTTTTTGTTGAGAGAAGGTTTTTCTTTAAGTTGGTTTGTAGAAAAAATTGAAATTTATATAGAGAAAAGTAATTGAAGGAGATTGGTTGTGTTAGTTTCACGCAGATCGGTGATGTGGTTTGGTTTAGTGCGTTGGATTGAGCTAAATTTTTTGGTGTTATTGACGGTTGAGATGAAGTTTCACGTGGATCGGTGATTTTTAAAAACAACTAGCGACGGTTTTTTGCCGTCACTAATATAAAAAATGTTATATTTTTAAAAAACAATTAGCGACCGTCGCTAATATAAAAATAATGTTATTTTTTTAAATGTTATTTTTAAAAAACAACTAGCGACGGGTTTTTGCCGTCGCTAATATAAAAATAATGTTAATTTAAAAAATTTTAATCAGCGAGTAGCAAATAATTCATATAAATTTGTATTTAAAAAATAATTTATGACATACTTACCGGGTACCCAACTTTTCTTCGAACGCCTTTTTTTTCAGAACTTTATGGCTTGAATCCGAGTAGCAAAGTTACGATCCCATGGAGCACCTGTTACTATAAATCTTCAACTTCGACCCTTCATGACATATAATTCAATCTTGATTATATCTTCTTCTTCGATCTTGATCAAGATCTGATCATATCCTCTTCTTCGATATGATATGATCTCAGATTTGATCAAGATCATATCTTCTTCTTCGATCTTGATCAAGATCTTATCTTATCTTCTTCAATCTTGATCATATCTTATCTTCTTCTTCAATCTTGATCATATCTTGATCAAGATATGATCAAGATCTGATCATATCTTCTTCTTCGATCTTGATCATATCTATCTTCTTCTTCGATCTTGATTATATCTTCTTATTCGATCTTGATCTGATCATATCTTCTTCTTCGATCTTGATCTTGATCAAGATCTGATCATATCTTCTTCTTCGATCTGATCTTCTTTGATCTGATTTGATCTCAGATTTGATCAAGATCATATTTTCTTCTTCAATCTTGATCAATATCGTATCTTCTTCTTCGATCTTGATCATATCTTCTTCTTCGATCTTGATCTTAATCAGATCTTGATCATGTCTTCTTCGATCTAATCTGATCTCAAAAAAACCAATTAGCCACGATTTTTTTGCCGTCGCTAATAACAAAAAATTTAAACTTAGCGACGGTTTTGTGCCGTAGCTAAATTCTTTAGTGTTTAATTTTTAAAACCATTTAGCAACGACAAAAATTCGTCGTTAATATAAAAATATTTTTTAAAAAAACCATTTAGCCACGGCAAAATGCCGTCGCTAATATAAATTAATGTAAAAATAGTTTTTTTTTAAAACCATTTTAGCCCAAGGCAAAATGTCGTCGCTAATATAAAAAATGTAAATTTTTTTAAAAAAATCAATTAGCCACGGCAAAAAGCCGTTGCTAATATAAAAATAATGTTAATTTTTTTTTAAATCAATTAGCCACAGCAAATGCCGTCGATAATATCAAAATATTTGTAAAAAATAGCGACGGTTGATTTACCGTGGCTAAATACTTTTTTTGTATATTTTTTATCAAAAATCCATTAGCTATGGTACAATACCATAGCTAATGAATTTTATTTGTAAAGCTTAGCGATGGCTAAGAAACCGTCGCTAAATATTTAGTGACGGATTTTTGTAAATTTGGGTTGAAATAGTGTCAAAAGCATTATCGATGTTTTTTTGTCGTCGCAAATCTTATAATTAGCGACGTTTTTTTTAAACCGTCGCTAATTTCCGTAGCTATTAATGTTTTTTTTTTGTAGTGATGATTTGATCCTCTTAGGGTTGTTAAACATATTTTCTTCCCCCTGTCCACATTAATTGGTGATGTGGCTGAGGTTGGAAGGATCATGTTGTGAAGCCTTAAACACTACTGGTTGTGGAACTTCCTTTATTGGGGTTCTAACATCTAATGAATAGGATGGCATCGCATTTATTTCAACAATCTATGGAAAACTATGCAAGAAGCCTTGTCCATACGCATTAGAATCACGCCACATCTCAGTGAACTACCCATCATTCTCAATAGGCATTATTTTTTTGTTCTCCACCTAATAAAATTCAAACACAACCATTCAAGTCAGAATCTGACTTAAGTACACATGTAAACAGTTCCACGACACTAGCAACTTTTGCATCATGCCTCAGTATGTCAATAAACAATCCATTCATGTGCTCTTAATGACGTCCATAATCCCACTGGTTCATAGTGCTCCAACCACCAACGTAATGAATTTTAATATTCTTCCTACCTTCAAGCTTTTTGGGCCTACATTCTATACAACGAAAGAATACTTCAATAACTTCACTAACTATTCAGTAGGATGTCTTATGTAATTGTTAGACAATTAATATGAATAAAATGACTAACTTCAATTCCATGCAAGCTTTTGTAAGTTCATTAACTCTTCATGCCTAGTACATTAAGCATCAATGTGGTATCATGTAGCTATAGTTATGTTCATGTCCATATTCTCATACCTATCAACTTACTATACTCTCCAAAACAACATATACTCTTATGGTCATATAATCTTTTACACAAATCTTGCTTAGAGAACATCTTACAGAAGCAACACTTTTTATTTATTTTCCTAAGAAAAAATTGATATCAAAGAACATACAAGTAATGACTTAGATGATTTTTCCTAAAAAAAAATTGTCACATTAAAACCCTAATAAGAGACAACATAGTCAATCCATCATCTACTTAAATAGATAGTAACAAAAACACTGAAATGAGAAGGAACATAACAAAATAAGTCATCATACACACAATTTTGGTATCCAAACAACTCCAACTAATTTCTTGTTATTCTACCACAAAATACTAACAACGCAAAAATAACCTATATATACACAAAGTAAGCTATATTCAAGCCCTCAATCGAAGAACATCAAGTAAGCCAACTTATTTTTTCTTGTGATTTTGATTTTTACCCATGTGAGCTTCAAACTACAATAGTTTTTGCACGATTCCGTACTTCCAACTTCACAGACTCTTGCTCAATGTGGATCAAACCGAAATCGAAATGTGCATGAACCTTCTTCTCTATTTCCCCTCATTTTCTGTTTTTCTGTTCCAGTATAGTTGTCTGAAGAGAAAACCAATCAGTGGGTGGGAACTTGATTGGACATTCTCTGACAACTCAATCTTAGTCGTCCATTGCATACCCTATTTCATTTGGACGACTAGGATATGTTCACTTCTTTTCAACGGCAGGATGTAACAAGGGTAAATTTGAAAATTACAATAAATATGCTTTGCACGACCCGTGCGAGTCACGTTGGAAGGGTAGTTCGTGAAATACATAAAATTGGATGGCATGTGTGCATTGGGCACGGATGACCTGCGGTGACGAAAAGGTCGGGGATCCATAAATATTTGAACAATATGGTGTTGGACTCGAGTTAGCTATTATAGTTGGGATATCCTCTAAATCACCCTTTAATTAAGAACGTCTACCTTTATTTTCCGTAGTTTAGTTTTTAACCCAGCCCACTGAGTCGAATATCCGGATGTCTATATCTGCTCTGCAGCCCTCGTAGAAACTCAGTCTGCTCTGATCTACAAAGATAGGTAGCAATAGCAATAGAAATTAGAGAGGATGGAAGCTGTAGCATTGCTTGGAGTTGGAGGGAGACCATTTCCATCTCCATCTATTTCATCTCTTCTTCACTCATCACCACCGACTGCTCACAACAGCTTATCCTACTCCCGCCATAAGCTTAACCTGTGCACCCACCACCGCTCTGCATTCCAATTGTCTCCCCTTTCATCATCTTCTCGATCACTCTTTCAAGCTAAAATGCGCTCCCAGAACCCTCGTGTCTTTCTTCCCCACGTAGTTGCTGCAATGGTACGTTATTTCTCTTCAATTATTTATCTATCCAGTAAATAAGCAACCCCATTTCATTTTGGGGATGTTTCCATTCTTTCTTTCTTTTTTCTCCAAAATATTCTAATTCTTTTGGGATTTTGGGTTCAGGATGAAGTTGAAGAGACTTATATCATGGTGAAACCTGATGGTGTTCAGCGCGGCCTGGTGAGTTTTCCTAAATTCAGTAGAAAATGATTGAACTATATTTATGTTTAGATTTCATTTTAATGCTGAACATAATTTGCTTGATTTGGGTTGTTATAGGTTGGGGAGGTAATCTCTCGGTTTGAGAAGAAGGGGTTCAAATTAACAGGTTTGAAGCTTTTCCAATGCCCCAAAGAGTTAGCAGAGGTTTGTTAGCAAAACCCCATGTTTGTTTTGTTTGTTTAATTGTTACCCATTTGATTTTGCATATCTAATATGCAAAAATTGTAGTGATTTGGTGTAATTGGATTACTTATGGTAAATGGAGGAGGAAAGCCCCATTTGTTTCTTAAATTTGCTTGGAAAAATTATGTTGATTATACTAGTTGGTAGTTAAAGATGAATAGAAGTATGATGATTATATGATATATCGGCATGCAAGAAGGGTTATTTTTCGATTTGATATTTGGTTAAGCATTTTGGTTTGGGCGCTTGTTACTTGAATCATTTAAATTTGTTTTCTCATAGGAGCATTACAAGGATCTTAAGGCCAGGCCATTCTTCCCGAAGCTAACTGAATACATAATTTCAGGGCCAGTTGTGTGTATGGTATATTCATTTGTTTTGCAAATGTGTTGTATAGATGTGAATTTTCCTAGAAACTGATATATAATAACATGGTCTTTGACTCTGTTTCTTTTGTTTTCAAGGCTTGGGAGGGTGTGGGAGTTGTTGCATCCGCACGTAAGCTCATAGGGGCAACAAATCCTCTTCAAGCTGAACCTGGCACTATAAGAGGGGATCTAGCAGTTCAAACTGGAAGGTTAGTTTGCTGAACCTTGATAAGATTTTCCAATCGATAAATTGAAATGTTTTACAAATCAGAGACGCGGTGGTATGCAAAACTTTTGGTGGTATCTTAATCTGAAATGAAATTAAGATGCAAAGGGATCATACTTGATGATGAAAATTTGCAGGAATGTTGTTCATGGAAGTGACAGTCCTGAGAATGGAAAGCGTGAAATAGGTAAGGCTTTTAACTTTTATTAATGAACAAGATATTTTTTTCATGAATAAGCGGTGATAAAAAAAGACTGATGACCCACCAAAATTACGTTATAAATTAGTATTCTGCACAATGTCCTCCCACCTAAACATACAACTAGCGAATTGTATATCCTTAAATATGATCCATCCATAGCTCATAACGATTCACAGAGAACCTACAGGCTACAGGTTTCTGCACATTTCTAAAAAAAAATTATTGTTCGTTTACGTCCAAATCACCCAAACAATTGCATGAAGGATTCTATCCCTAAAGACAAATTAAGATGAGCCTGACTAAAGCTTGACCAAAGCTCTGCCCAGCTGAGAAAGGAGGTTGAGAATGAAGCATGGAGTTGGAGTTCAGCCAATGCCTTCTCTCAAATTGATTTTGTGAAGCTGCAGTTGAGCAATGGTTGACTGACTCTTCTTCTCTTCAATAGAGCCTACATAGTTAGGAATTATTAGGCTTCTTTTGATGTTGTTATCAACTGTTAGGACTCTTCCATGCATGACTATCCATCAAAGGAAAGAGGCTCTTGTGGGACTTCTTTCCTCCAGATGATGTTGTGGAGTTTACTCACTCTCTAATCAGAGGGAGAAGCTACAGTTTCACACCACTCCCTACTAGAGAGCTTAGAATCCTTTCATCGCCACAACCATTTATGTTACTCTTCATCTAGGAGCACATCTTCATGATCATAATAGGAGGCTTGGTCTTCGATAAACCAATCTTGGTCTAGAGCTCCATATTTGGCTGCAATGACTGGTCTCCAAAGAGCATCAGTTTCACTAACAAACATCAAAATCCACTTCAACAAAATGGCCTTGTTGAACCTTTATCCTTCTAGTTCCTAGGTCACTCTTGTCTTTTGGTTGACAAACTTTTTTTTTAGTTTAAAATGTGATTCTTTGAGGAGAGAGAGTATTCCAAAGAAACTCCTCATACATTTTTATTGATAATAGCTCCCTCTACACCTCACGTGTTGAGGCTTGTGCTTCATGCATCATTTTTTTAACCTTGACCTCTCCACCCCATGCCGTTCGGTCGGGTTCGAACCCGTGACTTGTGATACTATCCACCACACATCTATCAACTCAGCTGGTACACCTTTGAAATGCCTCGTGTCACGCCTCCATTCAAAACATCTAGGGGCAGGGGTTTTTTTTTTTTTTTTTTTTTGTGTGTTTTTTGTTTTTGTTAATACAGTATCTAGTTCTGGAATGTACTGCATGTCCTTGGATAAACTACCTTTCACTTTGAAGCATAAGTTTTCTATCATGGTCTGTAGAATACTTCCGGCGATGCAAACATTTAAGAACATAAACTAATGTTATAGATTTCAGTGGTATCTAGTTTTTTTTTACTGAAGACTTGAGAGCAACTGTAGAGATTACCTGTGGTGAGATGTGCCTGTTATGAATACATTCACTTCCTTAAAGATGGAAACTAATAACTTGCATATTAAAACAAAACTCGGCCGATAAAGTATACATAAATTCTAAAATCATGAAGTCACGACTATTAATGTTTCAAGCAATGACACAACAAGATCTATTGATGACCTGTTGATGATATGGTACTGAGACCTCTTCTTTTTGTCATACTCAAATTTTGTTGTAAGTATCACATTTCCTTGAAGTCCACTACATGCATAAAAAACAAATATGTTCTTGCCTCGTACCTTATATTGCATGTTTTTGTAACCTTGTTCTGATGACATTGTTTCCAGCTCTTTGGTTCAAAGAAGGTGAACTATGTCAGTGGACACCAGCTCAAGCACCGTGGCTCAACGAATGAATCTTGAAAGTGCCAGAGTTATGCTCTGCGAGTTCTGGGAGAGACCTGATGAGAGTTTTGTAAGGGAAGATTCAAATCCTTTCAGTGATATCCAGACAGGAAATGAGTTTTTTGTTTTCTGGGCTTGAAATTTAATGGCATGGAATGCTTCATTATGTGTTGCCTGTTATTTTCTGGAGAAATTAGTTGTCCAACATTGTGTTTGATTTGATTTTATCTTTTTCCCATTTCCCATGGAAAACCATAAAATCAGTGAAGATTGAGTAAACTAATACTTGGGTACTATTTTGTGGTGCCTATGTATTAGAGGAAATTCAGTTTTAATGCATTCCTTAACCATTAATCCTGGGAAGGTTCAACCCAAATTCAATGTTAACGGCAACAAACTCCCGAAGTTTAATACACATTTAAGATTGGGTTTATGTATACTGCCTCCTCTCTAAAATACTGGAGTGATGATTATTTTTTGAGAATTTGATACTATGTTGATTTCAACAAAGCTTTATAACATAAACAACTTTCGTAAAAGCTGGACATAACACATTCATGGAACTTAGTTGGAAACTTACAATAGTTTTTTTCTATCTGTCTCCACGCTTGCTAAGTAATTTACAGAATTTCTCACTGAATGACACTAACTCATTGAATGGAGCTCCTTAGGAATGTATGACAGGCCCTTCAAATTGAGTAAAAAAAAAAAACATGTAGCGTGTGAAGCTTAAACCAAGTGAGAAAGGCATCTGATGGGAATGTGGATTGCTAATGTCACCCAAGGCATGCAAGGCTTAACCAAGTAAGAACGGCATGTGGATTGATACCCGGAATGTGTTAAGATCATCTCCACTAGGCACTAGGCAAGCTCATAAGCTCAAGGTCTTGTCTGAGCTTTGAGAGCATCTTCATATCTTAGCAGTTTCGAGGTTTTAGCCCGATCCATTGCTAGGAAAGAGTAAAATTTATGCTTATATTTCGGATTTTAAAAAAAAATCTGAAAACTTATAAAAAAAATATTTCGTAAAATTTTGACATTTTTCGAGAAATCACACTCGGATGTAACAATATTTCAGAGTATTTATGATATACTGCAGGCACGAACAAGAGATTGAATGGTACAAACCACTACTAACACTTCAAGGCTTGGGGTATCTGTGCAATTTTTTGAAGTACTATATTGATAGGATCCATATTTTCTTCTTGGGGTTTCTAGCTTGCAGGATTCATTTGGTACTGAATTTGATGTCACAGAGTGCAGATAATGAGATAATGTGTTATCTCACCGTAACCTGCCATAAGTGATCTTGTTCCAGTAACAGAAGCTAAGCTGTGGTAAATAATTGGTTGGGTAATTTGCAGTTTGCCCTCGATTATAAACAATTAATTAATAAGTAGACTCATCATTAATGACTATTGCAATTACTCTCCTCGACTAGCGGTCAACGTCTAAAGACCGTCTGAGCATGCATGTGACGTAATTTCATGACCAAAATGCCCTTCATGTGCATTGCACGTACAATTTGAAGGATGTGACCAATTGCATCATCCCAACCGTCCGTCCACTGATGAATTGACGTTGACGGCAGAGATTGGAGCTGTCCTCTGTAACCTCTCAGAGAATTGGAGAGGTTTTCCCTCCATTCAGTCGCTCTGTGTTCTTCCTCCCCCTCTCTGTAGTGATTTGCTATGTTGTTTGCAAGCTCGAGCGAAGATGAAGAAGGGGAAGAGGGTCAAGTTCAATGTTTTGGTGAGTAGCAGTAGCAATGACGATAGGAGCACTGCTTCGAGTATTCATTCGGAAGATTTCTCCTCTTTTAGTGATTTTAGTCAAGAATGACTAGATTTTAGGCGAGATTTTACTCCTTCAGACAATGAAGAGGACGTCAAGCCAAATCTAAGACCTCCCTCTATTCAATGGCATGACGTATTGTAAGTGTTTTTTTTGTCTATTTCAGGGTTTCGTTTTGTGTTTCATTCTTTGTTGTATGTGTTTGTGGATTGTGTGAATGATGTTGTTGTTGTTAGCAGTGTTTTAAAAAGAGCTAAGCGGTGGGCGGGCGGTGAGTAGTTGCCTAGCGCCCAGGGGCCTAGGCGGTTTTAGGTTTTGTATTATAACTTTAATGATTTACAAAATTAAGTGTAATACGTTATCAGTTACATCCAATTTAATGTCAAGATACATATGCAAAATTTATAAACATGAAAAATTAACAATCATGAATAAACTTTATTAAAACTCAAATGACTGAAGTTGGTCATGATGGGTACTTTATACAAAGTTGAATTTGTGGACAAATATCCAAACCTATTCTTTTATTTTTCTTCAAATTGCATGAATGACCTCAATCATGTTTGATAAAAATTTAAATTTACTAAAATTTGTACCGGCAAATCCTTTGAAAATTCCATTAAGTAATCATCATTTGCTACATTAAGACATATACTAATCTAGATATGTGGAGCAAATTCTTTAATATTTTTATTTAATTATTTATTTTAGGATTGTGGATGCCCATACAAATTTATTGATGTATATAACATTTTTAGCATCTCAATGAATCTCTCACACATATCACTAGATTAATCTATAAATTTGTAATACTTCTCAATTCTCCTCTCTCTGATCTCACATTTGGTCATTTTTTGGTTAGGTTTTTAGGGTTACTAGCAAATGAACAAATAACA
The DNA here is from genome assembly GCA_003290165.1 of Berberis thunbergii. Taxonomy (NCBI): domain Eukaryota; kingdom Viridiplantae; phylum Streptophyta; class Magnoliopsida; order Ranunculales; family Berberidaceae; genus Berberis; species Berberis thunbergii. Next base: position 117,390 of record QNQO01010955.1, on the reverse strand, counting down.
AAAACAGAGCAGAGGTTCAAGAAATAAGAAAGAAATTGAGTATGTATTTTAATATGTTCCAGCAACAGAGATTTGATAATGTTACTTCCTTGATTTCCGCTTCTATTGACAATGTCTCGAGGAAAGAATGTCTTGCTTTGGATGTTATTGAACAGGTGATTTTCGATTAACGTGCCATATTGTGCAGACTTGACATATACCAAGCAATATTCTGTGGACTATCTAAGCCTAATAATCTGTCTGTTTTGCTATTTTCTTCTTGTTGTTAAACAGAAATTGAAGTAGAAAGATTAAACATCTTAAAAGTTAGCAAGATGAAAGAAATTGTTTTGAAGAAGCAATCTGAGCTTGAACAAATTTATATGGGAGTTCACATGGATGTGGATGCAGATGTTGCACAACAGAGTCTCGTCCATCTTATAGATTCTAGTTTGACTCACAGTCTATTCCTCTCTACTGTTAATTATCAAGGATATCATTGCCTCTTGACAAGTTGCTATTGATACTTTAGAGTCAATTTAGTAAAATACAAATACTGCTCTTATTTGGTTGCAATATTAATAGCGCCAGCTTTAAATAATACTGTGTATTCTTCCAATTTTCTTTCTTATTTTTAGGCCAGAAAGAGAGCGAAATGGTAAAAACCTAACAAATGAACAAATGTTCCAGCAGATTAAATATGTATTTTAATATGTTCCAGCAGATTTGATTATGTATTTTTTGAATATGTTCCAGCAGAATTGAGTATGTTCCAGCAGATTTGATTATGTATTTTTTGAATATGTTCCAGTAGAATTGAGTTGATTTTAATATGTTCTATGTATTTTAGAACTTCAGACTTCTAGTTGATAATATGTTCAAAATGTATTCTAGTTGATATGTCCAGATTAACACGCTGATCCTGTCCCGTCTCGATCCCGTATGAACGGGATGGGATAGGGATGGGTATTTCTCATCCCATCCCGTCCCGTGCCCACCACTGAATGAGACTGCAGATAGTAAAGCTAAACATATGTGTACTATGAACTACATTGTCTGTCCACGGCAAAAGGGAGGCCTTAATATTCCCTTTTCCAGTACAAAAAATATTGTCTTAATGGCAAAAAATTTGTAGCAAGCCCTTTGTAATCCTCAGAACCCGAGGGTACTTCAACTCAAAGCCATTTACTATCATAAAAAAACCCTTTTTCAACTGACCAAATCCCCTGCTGTGGCTTTTTGTTGCTTGGTGCAGGAAATTCTTTGCCTTTACGAAAATGAAAATTTGGCTTTTATCGCAAATCCTCTCTAGGAATCAAGTTGATATTGGCATGACTGCTTGGTAAAACCAAAATTTTCTCCTATCGGATGGCTTTCCTTCACCTACTCCTCCGAACTTGCCACAGATAATTCCAAACAGTTGGCAGTCTTCTGATCCTTAGGAGATTCACTAGAATATGGAGCTAATCCAACCTCTATTCACGGCTCCGGTGGCCAGGGATATTCTAAACATCTCAATCAAACCCTCATCCTCCCATGAGAGACTTATTTGGTAGTTTTGTTTAAAAAGTAATTTCCAAGTTAACAATGCCATTCGTGCTTTTACAACGAAACTTTCTAAGAGCTCTACCTCTCAGCCACCCCTTCAATTCTCTATAGCTAGACGATTAAAAGAATTATGGAGAATTAAAACCCCTCCCAAGTCTCTATTCATTCTTTCGAAAATTAGTCAAAACATTATCCCCTCTCTTGCCAATTTGGTCATGATTCACAAACCGATTGAAGATAGTTGTATATTTTGTCAAAATCACTTAGAGGATGCTACTCATATTTTCTTCCAATGCCTAATTATCAACCAATGGTGGCAGCTCTCCCCATTCCCATTGATTGGCTTAGTAGAATGTTCCCGACACCCTCGATTCCTCTCTTCTTCACGTTTATGTAAGGACACGACCAAAGCCCACCCAACCTCCAAAGATGAATTACTATCCCAATTCATGGCTGTGATACAATCTATTGATACATCCACAAGAAATGCATCTTTAACATAGACGTTTTTAACCCACAGTTGTTTCTCAGGACTTTCCATCGTAATTGAGACATGTGGCATAAACAATGGTTTTTTACCATAGATCCTCCCTTAACAACACCCCACCTACCTCTCCCTTCTTGGTCCACAATGGTAATACCCAAATCACTTCACCAAGTTTTGGAAGAAGCTCAGACTGATTCATTCAGGCAACGCCCCTCCACACTTGTTCCCAGTATTGGTTCCTCGAATCCTTTTTCGAAAACAAAGGCGGACCTATTAAGGGGCGAGGGGGCAGGTGCCCCCCTCAACTTTCAAAATATTTTAATAACTAATTAACCTTACAAAAAAATCAATTATATAATGTATAATACAATGTGGTAATTGTTCATTCAACTATTCTACAAATCTTTCTTGATGCAGTGGTTAGAAGTTTAATATTTTAGTATACAACCCAAGTTCGATACTCTTGGAGCATAAGATTTCTTTATTACTATTAATATTTTTATGTCTATTGATAATTACTATTCGCTATCATCGTCACTTGCCTAATTTTTTATTTTATTTTCAATGCAATATTATTAGTAACTACCAGCATTAAAACAATTGTTTAGTATAAAAGTTTATTTTCGGTCCTCATGGAGCATATGTTTTTTTATGGCAATTGACAATTACTGTTTCTGTCATTATGACCTGCCCCTACATTTTTGTTTTCAATGAAATTTTATATGTAATTGCAAACATTAAAAACTTAATTGTTTGTTCACAAGTGGTATAAAACATCCAAAAACATTTGAAATTAATATCTAAAATAATAACTATGTAATTTAAGGAAAATATGTACAATTAGTCAATTCATATAAATTTGAGGCTCAAATAAACCATTTTTATGAAATTATATAATTTTTTGATTTTAGTAATATATTCTAGTTATATACTTGCTAAGATTATCGATATTGTGACCTTATTGTGGTTGGACTATACTGGATTCAATTTGGTATATGCAATGTACTTTTCTTAGTTTTATTTTTTACTAAAATCTTGGGTCCGCCACTGTACGGAAGCATGGTGGATAAATTAACAATGATCCAATCCCAAATCCACATGGCTAGAACCCAATCTTGTTTATTTGCACCAACAATTCTATTTTTTTGTCCTAGACCAGGATGTTGTTTTAGTTACTTATGATGCTAGTTTTTATATTAACTTTATACAGGGAGCCGTGAGAGTTTTTTGTGGTGGACTTGAGAGGACACATTTTGGCTCAGGTAGCATTTCCAATTGTAGGGAAGGAGCTCAACAATATTGATGATATATCAAACCGTCATCTGATCAGCACCGTACACGTGTTATGATAATCTCATCAACAGAACGAAGCAGTCCCGATTGCATGCTCAATCCAGCGAGGTCCAAACAATATTAAGCCCATTATTGGCAGGATCTTGACAGTCGGATCCTAGTTGTAATGAGCCATTAAGTCCACACAACACGCGATCAGGCCTAATACTTGTAAGGCCTCTAAGGCAAGTATCTGAGAGATCTGCCCAAGACAGGCAGACTAGCAACACATTGGATCCGACTAGAAAACATATATTAAAGTATAAGTCGGGCAAGGAAACTTCATTGCATAGACAGCACGCAAAAAGGGAAACTTATCCCGTAGATCTAGGAGCATGAGTAGTGTAGGAAAACTATCACACACAGATAATTCCCACACTACACCACAAGTCGTCTTTGATAGCATTTTATAACAACATTTCTTTCAACTATGCCATGAAAAGTATTAGTTTAATTACTATTAAAATCTAAAAACGCGGTGTAAAACTTAGGGGTGGGCATCCCATCCCGCAATCCCGATCCCGTCCCGATTTTTTTCGGGTCTTAATGGGATTGAATAATTTCATCCTGATCCCGTCCCGATCTAGAATGGGATGGGATGTGATAAAGATTTTCAATCTCGTCCCGTCCCGAGCTAATTTTTTAATATTTATTATTAATATTTTTATTTATTTATTTATTTTTATTCATATAAACTTACAGATGACTGACAGAAACTCATGGTGTTTGCAGTGGTAACAGAAATGTTATTTCAAGAAATATTCATTAAGCAAGGGAAAGATAGCAGACTGTTGCTTGGATTTTCAATAAAAGTGGCTTCAATTATTTAACTTACAAATATTGATAATACCCAGGTAAAGATGAAAAAAAAATTAACTGAGTAATACATATTCAGAAGGGAACATTCAGGGATGGAGCCAAGGATTTGAGATGCCCCGGGCTGTAAAATTATTTTTTTATAATTACAATATTTGTATTGCTGGTAAACCATTATGAATATGTTAGAGCATCACCAGTAGGTCTATATTTCTTCCCTAACAAAAGATGAAATGTCATTTTATCAAGGAACCATGAATTTTGTTTCCCACAGTAATGAAATTGTAAAATCAGTTGGGACGCCATCACAGCGACACAATACTCTTAGTGGTTCCCATTTATCATGTCATTTTCTAAAAGTCAGCCCACTCGACTTCATTGTTAGGGGATTTAGTGGCTACCCTTATATTTGCATATCACATCTATATCTAATTATAAGAAAGTTATTTTTCACGCTCTTATATGATGATAATCTTCACAGTAGTCATAGGCAGCACGCTGATCCCGTCCCGTCTTGAACCCGTTTGGGATGGGATGAGATCGGGATGAGGTTTTTCCCATCCCGTCCCGTCCCGATCCCGTATGAACGGGATGGGATAGGGATGGGTATATCTCGTCTCATCTCGTGCCCACCCCTAGCTACAACTAGTTTTTGGGCTGAGGCGGACGCCTCATTTCACCGCACTGCATTGCTTCACTTTTAGGCGAAATTTTGTAAAAACGCCTTGCGGTCGCCTTGACTACACTAGTTGAACCTAAAACCACTGATGCACAATCCCAAGCTAATGCAGAAGCCCATTCAGCCGGTCCTTATCAAGCCAATGAGTTTGCTCATTTGGGTGACCTACCTGTAGAAGAAGAGTATCATTCAAAGTCATTCAACTGAAAATGAACATGATGCACATTCACAACAGCAGAACATGTAAAAACCCTCATAGGGAGCAAACACAAGGTTGTGAACAAACATCTAGGGCAAAACTTATATTCAGAAGAAGTAGGAACAACAAGAAATAGGTGCCAAATCCGGTTCTGAAAGAGAGGAACATCTCAACCTCCACAACAACCCAATCAACCTGAAATGCCAACATTCCCTTCACAGCAACCCAATTAGCCTGAAATGCCAACGAGTCCAACCATGCACAATTTTCTTGCTTCAATGTTCCCAACCCAGCCCTTTGCCCAAGGAGTAAAGCCTCCTCTAATAAGGCCACCAATGTTCCAGGCTGGTAAAAGCAAAGGAAGACATGACAATCAATGGATCAATCAATCTATGGGGCCAAGAGGGGCAAGAACACCAAACATGTGATACCAACTTATTATATTTTGGAGACTGTTTTTTTTAAGACAATATTTTATAATGATACCGTTATAGTAGGATGTAAGTATTGATATTGTTTTGAAGACAATATTTTTTAAGAGTGTTTTGAAGAAAATTTTTTTGTTTGTTTATGGTGATGTAAGTATTGATATTGTTGATGGCTTTTTTATGGTGATATTATTGGTATGTTTATGGTGATGTAAGTATTGATACTGAATGTTTATGTCAAACATTTGAATAATATTTTGTAAATATATGAATGAAATGCATTTAATGATTTTTTGCAAGTATTGAAGGGCATCACAATCTTGAATTTGAACTTGATGATTGTTTTATGTATGTTTTTAAAGACTTCCTTTGTTATGGTTTACATCCATTTTCAAACTTGTATTGAATGACACTATTGCAACACTAATATTGAATGTTTTGTTCAATCACCTCTTATTTAGGGTAAATGTTTTCCAAAGATCTTCAATTGACATACTCATTTGGACAATAATTGTTACAATTGGAGAGTTATTACTTCTTTCGCCTTGAGCTTGTTCAACTTTAGCCTATTCAGTAGTTTCAACTAAAGTAATAAAGTTTTGACCACCACCTATGGGTATGTCATCACTATCACAGCTCCCAACCACTCAAACCCCTTAGTGCAAGAATCACAATTGAGGTATTTGTGCCATTGTGTATGAAGTTGATGAGATCTTTTGATACTTCTCCTTCCAAAGTATGAAGGAATTAGGCATGGAATATCCACCCATGGATAGTCTTTCATCCAATGATTTGGACTGTCACATTTGAAACAAGTACCCCTTTTGAAGATTGAGCTTAAACTTGAGCTTGAGCTTACGTTGAAATTCGCTTTTGAGCTTGAACTACAATCTTCATTTATTTTCAGTATAACTTCATCAAGCCATAGAAACCCTTTGCAATTAGATATTTGACAAACCAATAACATCTTATTTGGGGTTTTTTGGGTTTTGGACTTCAAAAGCTTGCAGACTCCATTACAACTATTCTTGAGACACACATAATACAAATATGAGCAGTCTTCACTTGTATGATTATATTGATAACAGTAGTCGCAAGGAACCTGCTAGAAAAAAAAAATTAATTACTCCCTAACCCTTATAATAGATAATGGCAGTAACTTAATCCCTATAATAAATTTGAATGTAAGAATGCCCCCTAGTTTAGAAAACGCATACGAGAGGTTGAAAATCACCTCCAAATCTTAATAAACGTCCAAATGAAATCAAAATCGCTAACTTACCTTGCCGTTATAAACTCAAATTTATGATGAAATACTCGGTTCTGTTCCAAACTTGTGTAATGAAACCCTAACTTCCAAACTTGGATTTGTATCAACTTTAAATAGGATATAACCCAATGGCTACTGAATTTTCCCCAACAACTACTTCATATTTCCCCTCCCCCCAGCAGTTACTTCGTCTTCTCTAATTTATAATCATTCAAAGAGTCAAAGAGAGTTGAGATTTGAGATATCTTGTCCCTGTGTAACAATTCATCATTGAGTAATTTGAATGTTATCGGTAGGATGAGAGTTGAGATTTTAATCTCATCCATTGGATCATTTATATCAAGTTTAAACTTCAACCATGAGATCATTGAAGGGCATTATTGTCCTTCAAATATGACTGATTTCAAATACGTGCGTGCCCAAAGGGTCTTTGGACATTGACCGCTAATCAAGAGGATTACTGCATTAGTGATTAATGATGAATCTACTTATTAATTAGCTATTTATAATAGGGGCAAACTGCAAATTACCCTAATTGGTTTTAACTCGGCAAAACATATTTCCTCCCACTTATGATAACATAATCCATGCTCCAGTCAGGTCAGACAAATGATGTTAAAATTATTTCATACATTTCACTAGTTTAGATCTATAAAAAATGAATGAAAACTGAAAGTTTGATCAGAAAGCATAACATATCTCGGCTAGCATCTGCCATGCAAAGATCTCCAAGTGAATTTGCATCTGTTATTGACTAGATGAAATCTCACCCTCTGCCAAATAGTCTTTGGAAGAAACTGCGCTTGTGTCCCTTAACATCCTTACCTAAAATATTATCACAAAAGGAAAATGATAAACATAGATCTAAAGTTTGGAACTGATTTCAATTGGTGGGAATTGAGATGGAACCTTTTATTCTCCCGGCGACATATAAGGCTTCTTCTGCAATGGGTCGCCATTGTTCTGCGCACGAGTAGTTGACACCCATTCCAACACTAAGTCCTCTCAATAAGTGTACAGTTCGAAGAACAGAAAAGAGCTCCTCCGGAAAATTCTATTAGAAGCCATATTAAGTTAGTGATGCCAAGGAATAGTAATCCATGTTATAGCATCTCTAAGACTAAAAGAAACACAGGTGCAACTCGTGTATACCTGAACGGCAATTTTCTTGATTGAAGATTCTTCTGAAAATGGTTGCAACATGGTAACTCCAGGAGGCAACTTTGTATCAAACATTGTTTGGGCTAGTTTAAGCATTTCTTTTTGTTCATCTTTACATGAACTCAAGGTTTTTATGCCAAGCTCCCTGAGCAATCAAGAAAGAAATAGCAGTGAGGACGATAACAATGATGAAAAGAAAAACAAATGAATTTACCAATTTCATAGTTAACGAAAGGGAAACTATATCGCAATCTACCAACAAAGTACTTAAGATATAACCCAAGTGCAAGGACATGATGCATTGATGAAACCACAACGTCATGATCTGAGAAGCTTGGGATATGAAACAATCATAATACGATCAGATCGCGGGAAAGGGTCAAAACATCGAAGAGGATTACTCAATCAGGCGTGTCATTGATGAATCCATCAAACCACATTCTATGCAGTTTCAGTATTGCTCTTCTTTAGACATCACTTTTCAGTTTTTTTGTTGCAGTTGAATTTGTAATATTCTATACACATCAACACAATTTTCAGTAAAAACTTCAGTACCTATAGCTCTCAGAAGCCTTAATTGGGTCATTGTCGGCAATGGCGAGAACAAGATTAGCATAGCCAAGCCTTAAGGTGTCTGGAAGATCCTTAACTTGCCCATAGTCAAGTAAGGCGACCTGAAAACGGTAGAAACAAGTTGCAAAATGCGGAAATTTAATTATTTTGAGTGTCATGGTAAATAACATGTTGCATAAAAATGACAGTTTTTCATAAAAAAGAAGGTTTTCTAGACCAAATAATTCTCTTCTACAACCATTGCATGTTGAGGGACTTCCCTCAACCGTTAAAGATGTCAATATTTGATAACTTAAGTCCATAATAACCAATAATGATTATCTACAAATGAAGAGGCAGACATGCAAGGTAAGGGGCAGTTGCCCCTCCCCCCACCCCCATGCCCAGTCTCATGCAAGGAATGTGATTTCTCAAAAAATGTCGAAATTTCAAGAAATATTTCTTTTTTTTAAGGTACCGAATTTTTTTTCGAAATCTGAAATATTTATTTCTTTGATTAGGCCAATCTCATTTTTCATACATTTTAATCCATTAAAACCTTAGTTTAGTATTAAAATTTTGTTCCAGAAGTGATTCATATGCAATATGCAGTTGTATGACATTATGAGGCTTGAGAGACTTTTTATACAGTATGTAAGAGTTGCTTATATTGAGAAATACAAAATTACAACCGAAATTTTTACGTTTTTTTTATACACAACGAAATATTTCTTGAAATCATCTTACCAAAATTACCTTGAAAAACGAAATCACAATCCTTGGTCTCATGTACTCGTTAGCTTGACCCAAGCCCTGTAAAACATCAGATTGGGCGAGTCGAGCTCAGGCTAGGCCCATCCAAGTTGCATCGCTATTTTAAACCCATAAACCATAGCTAATTGCCCCAACATTTTCAAAATCATTATAAAAACAGGTAGAGTTGGTGATGTTCGAGTGGTTTCTTAAATAGCTGTTTCAATTTATAAATATAATAACTCACTTCCTAACTTTAGGGTCTAAAAACATTTAAAACCAAAGCTGAAAGTTGTTTCAACGCAGCTACCATACCACTAATCAGATCCAATGCCTGAGTTGTCCTTGGTTAATAAATATTGATATTAATAGGAGACCAAATTAATAAACTTCAAGTGAATTTGGTAAATTTTCTTTGCATATTCATTTTAGCTTAATGGAAATACTTGATTATGCTCATTTAGTTACAGAGATTTAATTCTTTACTTCCCACGTTTTATTAGGGTTTCATAAATAGAATTCTTTAAAGATTATTTGATACATATAAATAGTAGAAAATACCCTGGACTGCTAGACCTAAGACAATAAATCAATATGGATAAGTTATAACTATGGGTCATGTATGACCTCCAAAAAGTTTAGTGCTTATCTTGAAATTATACCATGCCATGAGTAAGATAATAAATCACTATGGATAGGTCATATATGACCTCCAAAGGTTTATTTGCATTCCAAACTGTTTTAACCTTTTTTAGGTTCGTTAATTTCAAAAGTCACTGTATATCTCTTAATCTTCAGTTCAAAATCAGTATTTAGCCCTATTTCTTTATCTTTTGTTTAAAATCAGTATTTTAATAATTCATTTGAATCTACAAATAAATAAATTATAAACACTATTGGAGCAATTGTCCCCCCTCCCCCCTTGATAAAATTCCTGAGAATATTAACTATACAACATGACAACTGAGAATGTTTGAGAAGAAATTTCAGCTTTTCCTTTTCTTTGTAAGGTTTATTATATAGGGTCCCTAGAGCATAAAATCTCCCTATTTCATGAGAAGAAAACAGAAATTATTCGAATAATTGAGCCAATTGTTTCTATTCTCTAAAACAATTATAACATGATAGTTTTAAATTTTAGCAATATATCAATAATTAACAGAAGAATACATCACAAGGTTTCTATGCCTAAACATTAGCACATAGTAGCTCACATACCTGTGACCCTTTACAGATCAGGATGTTTCCAGGATGTGGGTCTGCATGAAAGAAACCACTCTTCAAGATCATCTGCCCATATACTAGAGTCAAACTCATGAGGATGTTTCTGTACACAAATTTGCAGATCGGATTATCATGTCTGTGAAGTTTGTCACTTTCTGAAGAACATTAGTGCTATCAAGGATGAATACATTAACAGAAAGTACAACATGCTTCTCAATCAACCTGTGGAAGGAAGAAACATGGACCATACAACAGGCTTGAGAGCTTAGTAGTAGCACATGTGAAGGATTCTACTGAAAATCAGAAGGCTGACTTCTTTCCTATTGGGGAAGGAATGGCTATTGCTGGAGGAGTGGGGATCGAATCTACCGGAGCAGCTAATATCAGTGAAGATGCAGTGAATAAACAGACCAGAATATAGGTCACAATGGGTTGATAAAAAAACGCAACAGCAAACAAGTGTGAAACAGTTCTTAAAACAGATAATGGGAAGGAGAATAGTAATGTCCAACATGCTCCTGCAACTACAGACAGGTCAGAAGAGATAGGAAACACTGAATTTCTCAGCAGCATGCAAACTCGGTCTAAGAAAAACCTAAATACTAATTCACACAATGCACAAACACGTCAGATAAGGGAATTAGTAACAATAGAAATGTACGTATTGAAGAAGAAAGCAATGACAATGAACAGGGGAAAGATGAGGATGAAGAAGATGAAGGAAGCAATGACAATGAATCGGACTCTGATCCATTTTGGTATGTGGATGTTGGGCTCGAGCATAATTACCAAAAGGGATGCAATCAAGCCTCCGTGGATCAAACAGTTCGAGGAAGGGAAAAAACTGAGGCCAGTTTCTGTAATAATTTTTGGTATAGAGGTCCTTTTACAATATAACACATTAAAGGTATATCCGTATCACCCTGGCAGCAATTTGATTCAGACTGTAAAATGCCAGAAATTAAAACAGGTGGGTTGAGGCTTCAGAGGTTACATACCGAATGAGCACCATTTACATGAACGGATCATGTTCTTATTATATAACTAATGCTTGACTTGAGTTAATTCGTTTATTTTTACTTTTGTTAGAATATAAATTTAGAATACAAGATCAGGGCTCTGCACTGTATTTCTCTTTGGAACTCTCATTTTGTGATGTGCGCCACGCACCTGAGCTTCTGTAATTACATTTTATTATATCATATTCTTCATGTTTCTTCTCTTAAAATATAGACCTGCTTTGTAAGTCTTAACAGGAGTTAAATTGTTTTTCTTGCGTTGTAGTATAAAATTTGTTCCGTAAAGAAATAAAAAGTTTAGCACAGAATATTAATCCCAAATTTCTTATTGGGATTGTTTGCTTACTTTGACATTTTTTTTTCTCTTATGCTTTTGGGGGTGATTTGCATCATACTTGGTTATCAGAGCACTTCTGATCGTCGGGAAGTTGACCAAGTTCCAGGTATTTCATGAAAATTCGGATTGAGAAAGTGGCTGGAGTAATCCATCTGAGGAAGACTAGGTTCTCATTGAGTGTGAATTGCAGAACCCTATGAAGGGGCTGATCGACCCTAGAACCACCAGATCCAAAATCGTCACAGCCACAGCAGGCTGTGACGCCTCCTTTTGGCCTCAACATCATCGCAGTAGTTGACGACGACTACAAAACATACAGTATCCCATTCAAGCCTGAATGCACAAGCCGAACTCCTCCGTCATATTGAGTATTCCATCTCATTGGATTTTGATGAATTGGCAAAACTAACCTTTACAATGCTGTCCCAGAGTCCCTGCACCCCTGTAGAGCTGGGTGCAAATGACTGGTTCCAACAAAGCATTTTTCAAACTCATGTTCCTAACGGGTAACTATGCAATGCAGTAATTGAATGGGGGATCTAATGAAATTTTGGCGGACGATCTGAAGGTCCACAACATAGATTGTTTTCATTTGAATAACAAAAGATAAGTGATTATATAGTTAAATGGAATAAATACGAGAAACTAATCACTAGATCAGAAAATAAGACAATCAAGGAAAAGGAGAATTCATACTCTATAGGATAACCAAGGGAGCTTACTGCTTTGCCACAGCTGCAACCTTACCACCAGGATTTATCCCTCTTTTAGCCATTTCATCTCCAAGATTCATGATTGGTGTTCCATCTACAAAGTCCATTACTAGAACCCTCCTACCAAAATAGAGAATGTTTATTAGATTTAGGCAAAGCTATGCTTCAGTATCAGAATCGATTAAGATAAAACATACTAAAATAAAAAATAAAAGCCCTACAAAGCATATTAGCCCAAAGTAAAATATGTTTTCCTAGGTTCAGCTTATAGCTTGGAGAAGGAACAAAATATAATAAATGATCTCAAGCGAATGTTGTAGAAGTTATAAAACACTGGCACGATCAGAGAAATAAGAAATGCATACTCATAAATAACCTCATGGCACTGAAGCTCCATTAATTTTCAAAAAGCCGTGACATCAGTAAAACAAAAAGAAAACTAATGGTAGGTCAAGCACAGGGAATCATATGTTATTATATAAATAATAGTTAACTGTATCTTACAATAAGCACGATATATATCAAATCTAAGCCTCATCGATGCCTATTTACTGATACAAGGAAGAAATACAAGGATGTATGATATGAATTGATGGATGATAGGTAATAGCTTACTTGTATATTCTGAGATCTCTTTACTTGAACAAGTTTTGCTTATGTCATTTACATGCATAAATATGTATTATATATGTTTATATTTATTGATTTATTTTTTGCATTGTATCTTAAAATACACAATACATTTCGATATTTGTATCTTAAATTTATGTTTACACGATGTGAAACATGCTTCAATAACTACACATAAAAGTACTAGTGTGGTGGAGTTAGGAGTCGGTTATGGGCCTATTGGATAACTTAAATCTATTTATTTAAGATGGTCGAGCTTGCAGCCCATAATAGTTAAGGCTAAGGTTTCTTTTTGCTTAGGGCATTAATAGCTTGCTTGACAAGCTTAGATTTCCATAAATAAGGCCTTGTAGCTATGATTAAATCTTGGATTTTAATATACGAAAACCTCCACGGAAAGTTTTATATTGCTTTTCAGTTATTTTCTTTGCTCTTGTTTATTTTTTATGGTAGTTTATTTGTTTTATTGTATTACCATCATTTAGTATCATAGCTTACCAGTTTCAGATCTTTCGTCCTCTAAATAGAGTGCCAGTTTCACCAGTTAGAGATCCTTTTGTCCTCGTCAAAGGATTAGAGGATGTGATAGAGGTGGAGGCAAGCATCTTCCAACAGGTTTCAGGGTTTGGGTGATCAGACAGATTGAGATGGTGGCACTTGAAGAAATAAAATGCGCAGGGCATTGGAATTGATAGAAATGTGAGATGATTATGACATCAATGTGGAATTGCTCACTAGACAGATTGAGATGGTGGCACTTGACGAAAAAACATGCGCAGGACATTGGAATTGATAGAAATGTGAGATGATTATGACATCAATGTGGAAGTGCTCACTAATGATGGAACATAACAGATGATGGCTTCGTTGATTGGTCTTTGAAATTTAAATAACCTTGGAGTTTAAAAATGTTGCAGGTATTTGAACTGTAAGGTTGACTTTAGAATCGATAACTTTGTTTGATTGATTTTTAGAAATTGGTATGCCTATATCGATGAGGCTTAGATACAATACGTATCGTTCATAATATCGTGCATATTATAAGATGAAGCTTAGATACAATATGTACAGTTTACAGTATCGTGCAAGGAACGTGATTTCTCAAAAAATGTTGAAATTTCACGAAATATTTCTTTTTTTAAGTTACCGAAATTCAAAAGATTCATTTCTTTCATTAAGCCAATCTCATTTTCCGTACATTAACCGTTATAACCTTAGTTCAATATTAAAGTTTTGTTACATAAGTGATTCTTAAGCAATATGTAATTTGTATGACATTATGATTCTTAAGCACGGACTCTTCGAAAAACTTGACGTATTCGTATCTGACACATCCGACATCAACACTTGCTCGATACACCTCCGACACGCGTTGGACACGTGGTCAACATGTCAGACACATGGTCAATGTGGTCAATATGTCGGACCACACCTCCGATACACCCAAAAGTTAGTTAAGGACACAGTCAAGACTCGCTACCAACTTCGTTTTATTTTTTACTTTTAGACGTGTGCAAATAATTACCTAATTTAATGGTTATTGATCCATATGAAGTGAATGACTCTTTCAATTGAGATTCAATATAAATAAGCAAAGAGTCATTAAAGCATAAAGATAGTCTATTCTTCTTAATCTTCGCTTTTTCTTTCATTTGCTTTTTCTCTCTCTACTTCTCTACATTTTTTTTCTTACAACTGATTTTCTTCTTCTTCACCTTTGCACCTCTTCTTCGTGTTTTTTTCTAATTGCAACACAGATGAAAAAATTCTTAGACTTTATTAGATTATTGTTTATGTTCATATGACTAATTAAAAAATAGTATGATGTGTCAACGTGTCCCTAAATTCTAGTCTTTGAAAAATTGTCGAGTCGACATTTCATCTCCCTGTCCGACATGACGCGCGTATTTGTGTTCATGCATCCGTACTTATGAGACTCTTTATATAGTATGTAAGAGTTCAAAATGCTTAAAATTATATTGGAAAATACAAAATTACAACCAAAATTTTACTTTTTCTGTACACAACGAAATATTTCTTCAAATAATCTACCAAATTTACCTTGAAAATGAAATCACAATCCTTGGTATCGTGCATATCATAAGATATTGATAACTACGTCCACAATAATTAGGGAAATAATAGCTTGTTTGACAAGCTTAGGTTGTTATAAACAAGGTCAACTTCCAAAGAGAGATCTATTTAGTTTTCAGTTGTTTTCTTTCTTTTTGTTTATTTTTTAATTTTAGTTTATTTGTTTTATTGGTACTACCATCATTGTAATTTCATCATTAGTATTAGTTACAAAATGCACTCAATTCATAACAACCTCATGGGATTGGGTCAACCTACAAAAAAATTAGTTCCAGAAAAAGTTTGTCAAAACATACCTGGTTGCAATTCCCCGCATTACATTTGGCACAAGAACAGGAGCCTTTTTGTTATTCGCATGTAAAAATTTCTTGATTCTCTCCATTGCTCCAGCCTCTCTCAAAAAGTCAAATTCATAGCCGATCTTGATAACATGAATTGCACAGAAAATAAAATAAAAAGGTTATTTTGCATATCATAATGAATGTATGTGGAAAAAAAGCTCTTTATGCTGTTGAATCGAGTAAATTCTTTTTTGTTCAGAAAAACAAATGTTGAATTAATAATAAAGGGATAAGTGGAGCTATCAACAAAAAATAATAATAATAATAAATAAGAAATAAAATAATTAAAAAAAAAAAAAATTAGCTCCCCACAAAAGTAAACATTAAGTGTTGTTGTTATATACCATATCAGCCCAACTAAAAATACCCCCCCCCCCCCCCCCAAAAAAAAAAAAAAAAAAAAAAAACTAACATTGTATCTTGTTAAACTTATCTAGTTCTGCCCCCACATCCAAAATGTAGCTTTAGTATCTATCCACAAGGTATCAATTGATTTATACACATTTCTAAATATTTTGTTGGTCCTTTCCTTCCAACTACCAGGATCACTGCATCAATCACTCTCCCATGCACATCTACCAAACTCTGTCAATCTATGGAGAATTATGTTTAAGCCAATAAACACTCATCCCAAGACAAAAAGGAAGGAGCAATAGGGCCTTACAACTGAAACTCAAATAAAGCTTTGGACCAGAGCTCTGCCACAATGGCGCAGCCCAGAAGCAAATGGTCAATAATCTTCTCGGGCTGATCACAGAGCACACAATGGTTTGGGATTAAAAAGGCCATCTTGACGATGTTGTCTGCTGTGAGCACCCTACCATGAAGAACAGTCCACAAGAGAAATCTATGTTGACCAAATGAACTTGATGATGTTGTCTACTGTGAGCACCCTACCATGAAGAACAGTCCACAATAGAAATCTCTATTGACCAAATGAAAGAATGTAAGTTATTGAATCATTGAGCAAGGAGAGGAGTGATCCTAGGAGCCAAATCTTGATATAGTCCACAAGAGAAATCTCTGATGACCAAATGGAAGAATGTAAGTTATTGAATCTTTGATAGGGGGGGGGGGGAGTTATTCTAGGAGGCAATTCTTGATACCATTCTTTTACTGAGAAGTTAGAGCCCTTGTCATTCTAAAACCATCTATCTTGGCCTTCACCTAGCTAAATTGAGTTTGTGGCAGCTAGCAAGTTGGATATTTGATTGATTTCCTAGTCGTCATTTGGGTTTCTCCTCAGCTGGAAACGTATGTTCCAGAATTCTCTAAATTTACCCTTCTTGTTAAGACACATAGAGATATCAGGAAACGGGTCTTTCAAAGCTGACTCCAACCCATCTGTGGTCCCCTTAATAGAATGAAAAAGGTAGGAAAAAACACTCGGCAAATGGAATTTGATGGAGGCACAAAGGGGCCTAATCAGCAAAGGGTTCACGTGGCTTTGCTTGAGTTAGCAATCAAGCATAACAGGACCTGTTGGCTTTTTTTCTTCACAGTTGGTGCAACTTTATTACTTCAGAGACTATATAGACTCCCCCTGAATATCGACCATCACAAGCTCAGAACTATCTTTACAAGACAAAGGAGCAATACAAGAATGTCTTGTTTCCATTGAGGTGTAAGAGTGGCAATTATCACTCTACAACCTTGGATACATGTATGATTTATCCAATAAAAATTTTTTAAAAAAAATAACTAATTAAACTAATGATTTTGAAGATGTTGTTATAGCATGCCAATATTTGTTTCGCATAGCTTAAAGGGACTTATCCACAATAGTTCTTCTTGCTGCCATCTTATAGCTCGAACCTTTGTACCGAAAAGTGAACTTCAGACGGAAAGCCATAGTCATGGCCTAACATTGGAATCTATGAGTAGGGACTTGATCTTTTATAGGTACTGCTCAAGATTTGACTAGTTTCTTGTTCTACCTTATTGGGCAGAACCTTTGTTGGTATAGTCCATGATACAACCAAAGGAAATCTAAATCAAAAACTGGTTATGTTGAACTTGGGTTTTCAATTCGTTAGTAGACTAAATCACAGATCCTTGTTTTGGAGTAGGTTGCAGTGGGAGTCTTGTGTAAGTGATGGAAAGTAGTTGTTGCGAGAATCAAATCCTAAAGAAACCTTCCCTTGTGAGCTCTAGCCAATGGTGTCATAATCCACGGGAAAGGCTTCAAGGATAATATGGTAGTAAGTGAGCTATAAGGCAGCTAAGAGTTGCATACAACTTGTAGGTACAACAAGAGCATTATTGACTAGCTTTACCCTTCAACACCACTGCATTATTTATGTAGTAGTATACAATTTAGAGATAAATTATTATTTCCATGCTAGGGTAGTATGAGGTCAGATGAGATGTGCAGTGCACCCGATACACTTAGAGACATACTTCCAAATCAACATGCTTGAACATCTATCACTGGCATAAACAGTATAACAGATCGAACTTTCAGTGTGTCAAGGCTTTGTCCTTGCATTATTACCATTTCAACAAGTAACAGTCCAGAACATCGAATGGTGTAGAATCCCAGGCGACTAGCATATACAATAATTGTTTAACAACATAGGTTGGAAAAGCTCTATTTATAAATTTATTTCCAGTATTAAAGTTACGGGCGCCTAGTGTCACTTTTGCCTGACCTGTCGTGTGGGATTAATGAGTTACTTTATCCTCGTTGCCTCAATTCTAGGTGGTTTGGAACACATCTATTTCTTTTTTCTTACTATTTCTGCTTAATCATGTATTATTTGTGAACTATAATGAATTCATGGATGGTATGTTGCAATCATAATGAATGTAAGAGACAATGTCTTCGAGGGACTTTCAAATTTTCCACTTTAGAACCAATCCGACTAATGTTGGGAAATTTGTGGTGTTACATTTCTCTCCCATTATATAGACAAATTGCATTCATTGAGCTTCCCTGCTGATCACAATCCTGAGATCAAAATAGGACCGGTACAAGGGAGGATATGAGACTAGTAATCATTGAGTGTTGAGTCTAATTATCATTGTTAATGTAACACATGTTGTTTGGTGGTACTTTCTTAATATGTTTCAGATTGAGTGGCAGATAGAATGAAGTGTTCAAATGCAATTAATTGTTGGAAATGTCTAAACAAGGTGTTTTGGAACTTGTTCCTAACACAGTTGCCTGGCCCTTTATTAAGAAAACACAATTCTGAAGCATTAATCAGAAGTTATTCAAAACTCATTATTTCTCAAGCAATCTTCAGAATTATTTCACCTTGTCCACACTTTTAGTTTATTTTCCCTCACCAGCAAAATTTATTTATCCAAGTGTCTCCTTATGAACTTGGCTCCCTATATAAGTTTTGTATCCCTATAGAACTTTTTAGCCTAATCTATCTCCATATCAACATATATTATCTCTTTAAAGAAATAAAATAAAATAAACTATAACAAAGGTAACAACATATACAAACAGCGTAATAGATATGATATTGACCTGTTTCTCCATTTCTTTGGTTACAGAATAAAGGTCAAAATTGATATCTGTCTTTTGCAAATATAGTGCAAAAGCTTGCAAGTTATGGATATCTGTCATCATCAGATTTTGAACCCCGGGATGTTGCACCTGTAAAAGCAGAGAGAAGTCTAGAATTTACAACTGAATTCAAGCTGACCGGTTTTAGCATTTCCACTTTGACTTACCTTGACAGCAACATCATCCTTTCCCCCTCTCAGTCTAGCTCGATGAACCTACAAACAAACACAAACAGATATATGACTAAACCAATTAAGTATTCTTGCAATGTAAATGAAACTACTTTAAAATAAAAAGAAAATAAAATCACCTGTATCATGAACGATTTCCTGATTATGAATTTATGATCCAACTCTCTTTGTGAAAAAAAGAGGAGAAATGTAAAGATAATTTATGGTGTAACAAGGTTAACAGTTTGCCTGTCTTACAAACAAAACCTCAGCAAATATAAAACTAAAGGAACTTCTGCTTTAGGGAGGGGGGGTAGCTCTCTCTTGCTATTTTGGCAGAGATAATACAACAACAATGTCATTGAGGTTTTTCATAAACACATCTACAGAGCAGGACTTTATTTTTATTTTTTTGTGCTATACGTTAACATGAATAACCAAATTTCGGCCAAGAGTACACTCACATAGGAGTCTAACCAGTTGGCAGTGGCATCACCACTAGTCTCAAATTTTAGTCGCGCTAATGCAAAAGTTGACAAAGATTAAGATAAGAGATAGAACCTGTGCAATTGAAGCAGACCCAAGAGGCTCCATGTCAAATCGTTCAAACATTTGGCCCATACTTTGTCCCAATTCCTTCTCCAGGACAAGCTGGACTAGTTCAAATGGGGTTGGAGGGGCTCTATCGCACAGTGTAACAAGCCTTCTCACCCACGCACCTGGAGCCAAATCAGGTTTCCCCAGAATTTGAGCGGCCTGACTCAATTCCAAAATTGTAACTCATCAATTCCAATATTGGAATTCAAAAATAAAAGAAACTCACAACACCGAACCATCTACCTTGAGTTGTAAATCCAACAAAAAGGAAAAACAAACAGTATAAATAAAATTAAGCTTCCATCTCAAAATCTCAATGAGAGTAGCATCCAAATTGCATTTGTTTTCAATCAGAGTTCAGAACAAAGCCTAATCGGCTCCAAACAATAGAACCTATTGAAACTCTTGAACCAAATTCATTAGCTAAGGTTACTGTCAATTTGTCAAAAATTCGAATTAAAAGAGACGTAAAAGAAAAACCCAGAGTTAGACTTGGCAAGCAATTAAAAAACAACAAAGATGAAAGGAAGTAACATGTAGAACAAAACCCACAATCAACAAACCCCTTGATTACGAATTGCTTCAGAGGGGAAAAGACAAAAGAAGGGAAATATAAAAGGAGAGAAATTCATTTGTACCTTGAGGAAAAAGCCACCAAGTTGATAACACATTGAGTAAATCTTCTCTGCTGCAAGTTCGTGCTGTCTTTCCCACATAATCTCTTGCTTCTTAGCATCTTTCACCAAGTTCACTCGAAACTGAAAAACCTGAAAGGTTTAAACCCCAAGAAACAAAGGTAAAGTTCATTCTAAACTAAACTGAAAAAGATTGAAACTTTTAGACGCAGATTGAACCTTGTAACCGGCATAGATATCAGCAGCTCGAACCCAGAACTGGAAGGATCTTTGAAGAGGTCTGACATGGGCGGAAAACTTTTCCTTGAAATCTTCAATTTTGGAAAAGAGAGGGGGAGGAGGAGAAGGCATTGTTAGTGTTTGAGATTAAGCTCGAGAGAGATGGGATCTGAGAGAGTGAGAGTTGTGGGTGATTTTTTGTGTTGTGTATTTTTCAGTGCCTTGTTGTTTACCCATTTTGAGAGGACAATCTGTGGCTGAGGACGACAAATAGAGTACGAGGCCTCACTCTCACCCCTCTCCTCTCTCTTTGCATTTGCATGATGTTGTTGTAGAGAAAATTCTATAATTTTTTTTTTAAAAGAAAAGAAAAGAAATTGAAGGAAAGGGAGCGTATCAATGTGGTCCGGTCCCATTCAATTTAGTGTTTTTCACTAGTTACCTTAAAATGTAATGTTGTTTTTAATAGAAAACTATATTCACTACTACTACCAACTTGTGACTCGAGCCTTGTGCGTCTAGTTCATATGAGGCCAATTTATTGACTTGGTACAAGTGAAATGGTGTCTTCTCAGGTTGATTCATGTTTAGGGAGTTCAAGTTTTAGTAAATGATTCTGATGCAGTCGTTTTTTGCTCCATGTTTTGATTTAGTTTCGCTAATCTGTTGACCTGCACAAGTAACACACGTGAGCCACTGACCACCCTAGGGTGGTCGATGACACTCTGATGATAAAGTCAAACAAGGATATGAGAAAGGTGTAATGTTGTAACAGGGAATTTGTAGCGTACCTTAACTTACCAACTTCGTCTTTTATTTATAGTGCAATGAGTCATAGTTTAATCAGGCCATCATAGGCATAGATTAAGGAGGAGATCTTCGTGGAGATCCCTCTCTAATTAGGAGTCGTGTTGTAGGAGGGAAATTCCATGTTAGCTTCGTTCTCCTAGATACGCGGGAAATAGTTCTCAATCCGAGAGCATTTCGTGGAAGGGAGTTTTCCCTGTGTGGAAGATACTCAGGTGTTTGCTTCGTAGTTGGGAGCAAAGAGCAGTTGTGGTTGCTCATCCGAAACAGATCCTCAAGATACTTGCCTGCAAAGGGCTTACGGGTATTGAGGATAGTTGTGAAACGTGTGGGCCTAGCACGCTGAGAGAGTCTGGGCCTGTCTGGTGGGCCGAAGTTGAGCGAGCTGAGAACCGCTAGGGCAAACTGATGCTTGAGCCCGTAGATCCTCGAGATCACCATGACACGTGTACGGCTCAGATGTATGACCATTTTCATGTATCATCAGCTACTCCCCTCGAGTTAGTGGAGTGTTTAGTCGGTCCACTGACTCATTGAATGGATACCTGTACTATTGTGATTATTGGACTTGAAGCGTCAGTTTCGAGCAGTGCATAATATTTAATGGGTATGCGTCTGCTCGAGGAGAGAAAGTTCGGTTTGCCGTCTTATAAATATTTACTGTTTTGAATATGAGCCCTCCATTGTTTCCTGTGTTTTCCTTTCGAATCCGTGATATTTTTTCTTCCAATGGCTGACAGCATCAAAATTACTCCCCAAGATCCATTATCCCTTGCATGTATAAACTTCTTTGATGGCAACCTGGTTGACGAATCTGAGTTGATCAAGCTTCGTAGCTTGTATCGGATCCCTGATTATTTGCTGATTGTTCCTGAGCCTGGAGTGTTTGGTCCCACGGTACCTCCTCATGGGTTCATAGGTTTGCATCGAGGTATGTTCAAGTTCGGGCTTCGATTTTCGGTGTCGGACAACGTCTGACACTTCTTTACCCATCTTCATATTCTTCCCGCTCAAATGGCACTGAGCGGGTTTTAAATATTGCTGGCGATTCTCTTGAGGGCCCATGACATTGGCCTTCATTTGACTGCGCTAATGATTCATCACTTGATTGATGCTTATCAAGATACCAGGGGTATTTGTAGGTTGACTTGTCCCTCTAGTCTGCGACTGACAGTGGCCAGCACCGAATCTTGGGAGAAGCAATGGTTCTGGGCTTTAGTGGTGGACTCCGATTACTTCATAATCGAGAATCGTAGAGTGTCTCGATACTTTCAGTTTGACCATGGTGAGTTCCTTGGTCATTGATGCATGCATACCCTTTCGCGTTTCTTGTGTGACTTTGACGTTGTTTCTTTGTCTCAGGGAAGTTCGTTATTCAGTCTCTCAGCGAGCAAGAGAAGTGAATAGAGAAGAAGTTTATTGGGCTTCCTTTGATTTCTACTGAAGAAGTTGTGATGCCTGGAAATGTCGTACGCAGCGAGCTATTGCGGTGTTCTTATGGGACTCACTTAGCGTTTGGTTCCCCGGCTGAAGGGGTGATTGCTTATGGCACGAGAAAGAGAAGTTTAGCACTGCCCAACCCTTCCAGGCTTGCCGAGTTGGAGGTGAACATGCCTCATGTTGTTGTCCCGAGGAAGAGGCAAGCTTCTGCCATGGCAGCCTCTCCTTTCAGTGCCTGTGTTGTAGTACAGCACGGGCTTGTCTCGGCGCACCCTAAGGCCCATGGGAGGGTTTTTGCTTTGGAAAAGGCATTTGCTGACCTGCGAATGTCGTACTCGGACGCTCTTTATCGGGCGAAGGTGGGGAGGCTATCTGACTCAGTCGTTGAAGGTATGAGGGCTCAGCTGAGGGTTACCGAGTCTGACTTGACGTCAACCCGTGCTGACCTGTGGCGGACCAAGGCCGGACTAGAGCGTCTGGATACTGCTACAGATCGGTGGTCTTTTGAACGAGAGGCTCAAGAGGCTGAGAGGAAGTGGTATGGACCTTTGAGAGGCAACAACTAGAGACCGCGGTTGACGAGGGGCTTTGACGTGCCCTTGAGGCGGAGAGATTGTTGGCGGAAGAGTGCTCGCACTATGAGGCTTTGCTGGGCGCGGTGGATTTCGATGTGCCGGGCAGGAGGCCGCAAATCTCGTCTGAAGTCATTTATGGCAAACTGGAGCTTCTTGATCAGAGAAGAGCACCCCGATATTGATCTTGACTCACTCGTTATAGGAGGGTAGCTTTTGGGTCGATCACTAGAGGGGAGGGTTTTGGTGCTACAAGGCTAATAGACGAGGAAGATGTTTCTCCTTAGTTCTGTTGTAATGTTCCTTTATGGTCGGATATTATGTAAACATGTTTTTCTTTAAATGAAAGTACTGTTTTGCCATGCATAGTAGTGTCTGCTTTTGTTGCATTGTGGTCCGTATAGTCGTTGTATGTAATGACTCTTAAGTATTGGCGGACTAGCATTGACTTTCTCTTCCATTCTTTTGGTCGTTGTCACCCGTACGAAGCAGGTTAGGTTCTGCTTGGCAAGTTCGGTGATCATTGTCTGCAGTGAGAGCAATGATCCATTGTCAAGTCATCATCATCAGCGGACAAGCGCTGACTATACTCCCACTTCCTCCTCCATCGTGATTATCACTTTGGGCACCAGAAGCCATACTCCCACTTCCTCCTCCATCGTGATCCGTGCAGAGCGAATTAGGCTTTGGGAAGGTGTTAGAGTCTGGCCGTAGCCGAGTCTGTCACGAGTCGTAACGAACAACAGTGGTAGTTTTTGTAAAAGCAAAAATATTTAATTGTTAATATTTTTTGAGATGTTATACTTCCATGGTTGTTTTAGCTCATCACCGTCTGCATCTTCCAGCCAGTACCTCCCAAGCCTGTTGACTTTGGCAACTCTATAAAGTCTTTCCCAGTTCAGGTTTAGTTTTTTCGCGTCGATTTCTTTGGTGTTTTGCTGGGTCTTATTGAGTACCCAATCTCCCGCCTTGAATACGCAAGGTTTGACCTTCTTGTTATAATATTGCACCATTCGTTGTTGGTAGGCGGCTATCTTGGTGGAGGCTAGGTCCCCTTTTTCTTCGAGGAGGTCTAGTCCCACGCGTAAGGCTTCGTCGTTACCGTCTGGTCTGAATTCTTTCGTCCGAAAGGTTGGCACATCGAGTTCTACTGGAACCATAGCTTCTGATCCATATGCCAGTGCAAAGGGTGTTTCCCCAGTTAGGGATTCTTTTAGTCGTTTGATATGCCCAAAGTATTCCTGGTAGCTCTGAAACCCATTTTCCTTTGGCCTCGTCGAGTTTCCTTTTGATGTTTTCTAGGATCATTCGGTTGGTAACTTCAGCTTGGCCGTTGGCCTGGGGTGTCCTAGTGAGGAGAAGCGATGCTCGACTCCCAGAATTTTGCATAGTTCTTTGACCTTGCTACCTTTGAATTGAGTTTCGTTGTCGCTAACCAATACCCTGGGGATGTAGAATCTGCAGATGATATCGGCCCATATGAATATTTCGACTTGGATCTGCCCTATTCTGGATAGGGGCTCAGCCTCAACCCACTTGATGAAGTAGTTGACGACTACAATAAGGAATTTTTTATCGACTGATGCCGGAAGTGATCCGACAATGTCCATTCCCCATTGCGCGAACGATCAATGACTAGTCATAGGAGTTAGTGACTAGGTCGGTATATGGGTGTATGGTGCAAACCTCTGACATTTGTCGCATTTGTGGACTGTATTTTTGGTGCCCCGCTGCATGATCGGTCAATAGTATTCTAGAGTCAGAGCTTTGTGGGCGAGTGTTCTCCCGCCTGGGTGATTCTCGCATATGCCACTGTGGAGAATCCCCAAAAGTCAGCTAGCTTCCGGGGTGATAGACATCTAAGTAGTGGTCCTGTGATCAATCTCTTGTACAACTTGTTGTTTAGGAGAGTGTACTTTGTTGCCCTGTTTTTAAGTCTTCGCGCTTCGACCTTTTCTGTTGGTAGAGCCCCAGATGCTATATATTCTAGAATCGGGGTCATCCAATCGAGTTGTGTTTCTGTGGCATAGATATCTCTGTGTTCTTCCTCATTGAGGCTCGATTCCTCTTGATATTCGATGAAGCTGCTGGAGATGCCGTTAGAGGCAGAGGCTTCTTTCGCTAGCCCGTTAGCCCTTCGGTTGTCGTCTCGAGTTCACTGTGTGAGTTGACAACTCTTGAATTTGCTCATTATGCCAAGTACCTTGTCGCGATAGGCTATCATGCGTGGATATTTACTGTTGAAATCTCCTTTGACCTTGTTGACTAGTATCCTTGAGTCGTTGTACACTGTTAGGCAATCTATGTTGATTCTTAAAGCTAGCTTTAGGCATAACAGAAGGGCTTCGTATTTGGCCTCTTTGTTTGAAATGGGGAAACTAAATGTGACGGTCTTTTCCACGGTGAAACACTAGGGGAGCGGAGTGTGATACCGGTCACGCTTGCTTTATCAGCTAAAGATCATCGCAGCGTAAGGTCCAAGTTTGTTCGTCTGATTCAGTGAGCTGGTGATTTGCCTTTGGGTCTTCTCTGGTAGTAAACTCAGCGATGAAATCAACGAGTGTCTGGGCTCTGATGGCTGTCCTTGGATGCGTAGTTTATGTCAAACTTCCCGAGCTCTATTGACTATTTCACCATCTTGCCAGATAGATCGGGTTTATGTAATACCAAGCGAAATGGATGCTTGGTTAGGATCGTTATGGAGTGGTCCTGAAAATAAGACCTCAGTTTCCTAGAATATATGACCAGCGCTAGAGCTAACTTTTCCAGGTCCGGATAGTGTGCCTCTACTTCTACGAAGGTTGTGCGGGTGTAGTATACTGGCCATTGGGTTCCATGATCGTCTCGTACAAGGGCCGAGCTGACGGCGTGTTTGGAAACAGACAGGTACCAGTACAATGTTTCGCCTATCGCTGGCTTTGATAGTAGCTCTGGACTCCCCATGTATGCTTTCATATTCTGAAAGGCTTGTTCATATTCCTCGCTCCACGAAAATCCTTTACTCCCTCTTAGTAACTTGAAGAATGGGAGGCATTTGTCGGATGACCTTGATATAAATCTGTTGAGTGTTGCTACCCTTCCGGTCAGGCTCTGAACATCTCTGATAGTGGACAGCGATTTCATGTCGAGAAGAGTCTGCATTTGTTTCGGATCGACCTCAATTCCCCTTTTGTTTACTATATAGCCTAGGAATTTTTCGGACTCGACTCCGAATGTGCACTTTTGCAAGTTAAGTTTCATTCGGTACTTATTGAGTTTATCGAATGCTTCGGCGAGATCTTGGACGTGGTCTAGGTTACGGAGGCTCTTGACCAGCATGTCGTCGATGTATACTTCCATATTTCTATCGATCTATTGTTTGAATATCGTGTTTATTTGATCATGTCTGCATCTAGCAAACGTTGCACTTCCCTCGTTTATGATCGCGTTCCTTTTGGGCGCCACGAGCATTTTCTTTTGCCTGACAATTTTCTTCGAGGGGTCTTCTTCGAGAAGGTGCATGATTATCGACGGATCGATTCCTACCATATCTTGCATAGTCCATGCGAAGATGTCCTGGTTTTGTCGTAGTAACTCCATAAGTTGCCATGTTACCACTTTGTCTAGGCGGGGACAAATTTGAATGGCCATGTTGTTCCGAGGGTCGTCGAGGTAGACCGTTATAGTTTCTTCTTTCGGCTGTCCAACATTAGGCCTCCACGAGGGCTTATAGGTGCCTCGTCACCTAATGTTGGCTGTTCTCCTCTTGGGCTTTGGGTTGAGTGGATGATAGTCTTAAACATTGGGCTGGTTACCAGTCGAGATCTGTCAGATGGCAAAGTCGCCATGTATTGGCATTCCCTGGCCAGTAGTTGATATCCTCTCAATGTACCAATCGCTCGGTCTGTAGGATACTTGAGGCACTGGTGCAGGGTGGAGATCGTTGCCCCATCTGATGTATCCAGGGTCATCCTAGAACCATATTGTATGTTGAAGGCGTATCGATCACAATGAACTCTTGAAACATGGTCTTATGGGTTGCCCGTTCCCCTTCTATTATCGTCAGTTGTATCTTTCACAAAGGGAGTTGCTTTTCACAGCTGAAGTCGGTTACTGGACGACCATCTGGGGTCAATGTCATTTCATCCTATTGCATGCTGTGTAGCGTGCGAAGGAACAAGACGTTCATCGAGCTCTCGATATCAATCAAACACCTCTTTGCCTCCCAGCCTGTGAGGGAAATTGTTACAACCAGGGCGATGTTATGCAGGCGCTGTATGTCCTGGAGATCCTCCTGTGTGAACGTCATAGGCACTGATGAGCCTCGCCTTCGCTCATGTTGCATCGAATGCTCACCATGTATAGTTTGAATCCTCATACCGCGCATAGCCTTTTGCCTGAACCTATTGGATAGTTCGGACTCAGAATATGTTCCATGAAGCACATGTATTTTGTTGAGTGGTGACGCCTCGTATCCAGTTCTCGCAGGCTCTTTTCTCAGGTTGAGGGAGTTTTAAGCCTCCTTCTTCGAATTTGACATGTTTACCGGAGGGTCCATCGTGACTGTCGTCGGCGCAGAGGCGTGAGCTGGATGCCCATGCGCGGCAGGAATTGCTAGGAGAGATGGTATAGGGACCGTCCGAGCGTTGGACATGTTCCCTGGTTCTCCGACGACGCATGACCTAGTAGTCACCATCTTTCTGGATTTTGGTAAGAGATGACGCTTAGTCCAAAAAAAACTATGTCGTCCCCATGGACGGTGCCAAACTGATGTAGTCGTTTTTTGCTCCCTGCTCTGACCTAGTCCTGCTGACTTGTTTGACCTGCACAAGTAGCACATGTGAGCCACATACCACCGTGGGGTGGCCGATGACACTCCGATGCTAAAGTCAAGCAAGGATCTGAGAAAGGTGTAATGTTGTAATAAGGAATTTGTAGCGTACCTTAGCTCATCAACCTCATCTTTTTTTTATAGTGCAATGAGTCTTGGTTTAACTAGGCCATCGTAGGCGTAGATTAGGGATGAGATCTTCGTGGAGATCCCTCTCTAATTAGGAGTCGTGTTGTAGGAGGGAAGTTCCCTGTTAGCTCCGTGCTTCTAGATATGCGGGAGATAGTTCCCAATCCGAGAGCATTCCGTGGAAGGGAGTTTCCTTGTGTGTAAGATACTCTGGTGTTTACTTCTTAGTTGGGAGCAAAGAGCATATGTGGTTGCCCGTCCAAAGCAAATCTTCGAGATACTTGCCTGCAAAGGGCTTACGGGTATTGAGAATAGTTGTGAGACGTGTAGACCTAGCACGCTGTGAGAGTCCGGGCCTGTCCAGCGGGCTGAGAACCGCTAGGGCAAACTGATGCTTGAGCCCGTAAATCCTCGAGATCACCATGACACAAGTACAACTCAAGGGTATGACTGTTTTATGTATCATCAAATTCTACAAAGAATTGGATGTTTTAGGTTTGGTGTTGGAAATAAATTTAGGATTTGGAAGCCATAGAAGAGTTGAACAAGAAATCTAGATTGGTTTTTGTATGGATAAGGCCTTTTTACTGTATTTTTTTGCATATCTTCTCTCATAGGTTTAGTGGTTTGGGGTCTCTCCCAGTAGATGAGAGTGAGACCATTGGTGCTAACCTCTATGGATGTTACGTGACCCTTATGGAGGTGTTGTTTCTAGCTCCAAATAGCATCCACTACCTTTGTTAGCTGAAATTGCACAAATTCATGATCTTGAGAGAAATCATTTGTAGTGGTGGATTGCTAAAAAAATAAAAAACCATGCTACTTACAAGATTGCACTTCTTGTATGACAAAAAAAGTTGAAGTTTCTAAGCAACGACACCTTTCTTTCCGTGTCTCTTCTTTCGAATTTTTTGAAAATAGTCACACGTAGGTTAGCTTTTTCTGACATGCAATGTTCTTATTGTATTGGTTGGTTTCTAAATTTAGAACCAACATTGTTAAATCTTGAAATTTCACATGTGCAACAACCATTGCAACGTGAATTTTTTAAGGACGTCATGTACTTGACAACGATCACAGTTGCTCTAAGGTGATTTTGAAGCCTCTAAGAAGGTCAAAGTATAGTTCATTTGCTTCCCCTTGATGATGCCAATACATGAATCAATTGCTCACAACAAAAATCTAAATTGAAAAGATGCTCTCGTTGATGCTAGCACTCGCTGAGCCATATAATATTTGGTCATGTGTATTTTTAGGGTGTGTTTGGTTGCATGGAATCCTATGCCATGGGAATCCATGAGAGGACTCATACATTTTAGGCTAAATGGATATATCACTCCACATCTACCATTTGACCACCATTTGATTTTATGATCAATAGTGGGAATGAAAGTCCCATGAACATGTGAATCTCACTCATTGGTCCCTCAAGGCATGTGATTCCTATGTTTATGGGACTTCCATTCCCACCATTGATCACAAAACCAAATGGTGGATGTGGAGTGATACATCAATTTAGCCTAAAATGTAGGGGTCCCCTCATGGATTCCCATGGCATAGGAATTGGTCCCTCCAATAGGGTCAAGGTTTTTGAGTTTTGGGGTTGATCCGTCACCCGCCAATCATTTTTAGGGGTGGGCAAAAACCGATTTAAATGCGGTTAACCGACCGAACCAATTTTCAATTTTGGTTCGATAACCGAACCGAAATATGAGTGGAAAGAAAATCATTTAAATCGAACCGAAACCGGTTATAAATGGTTTGGAATCAGTCTACGGTTTTGAACCGACATATTAAAACCAAACCGACTGATTAATTATATATATATATAAATAAATACAAAATAGGTAGGTGTTAATACCTTACTGGTGCAACAAATTAAATTCGGTTTACAAATAAAAAATTCGGTTTCGGTTTGGGTTTTAGGCAAATTGAATTAAATTGGTTTGAAATTTGTTAGGGTCTAAAAACTGAACCTAACCGACATTGCCTAGCCCTAATCATTTTATTTTAGCTGGTGGATTTTGGGTTTTACCTATAACCTGTTTGGGCCACCAAGTTTTAATTCTTTATAATATATATAGTTAAAGCTTAAGGTATATTTTGGAGAACTAAAACATGCATTGTCTAGTTGGTTATTCTATTCGGATATGTCGATGTTATGGTTAAATTATTCTAATAAGTTTATTAAAATTAGTATAAAATGCTAGAAGGTCAAGAAATATTGTGCCTTGTCAACTCACAAACCAATAAACGGGTCATGTCGGGTCAACTTGTTAATTGGCAGGTCAGGTTAGGTTGGGGTTTTTAACACGATAAGCTAAACAGTTCGGGTTACGGTTATGCCCTTTGACATGCCAACCCACCAAAACTCGACACGAACCCGACCATTTGTCAGGCCTATTATGCTCGAGATGTGTGTTAAAATGTTATCTGGTTGGATTATTACATAATCACAAAATGAGCAAAACAAGTAAGAGTCACCTTGGGGGTGACATAGGCTGGCTAGAGTCCATTGTCCAAGATCATCCGAAGGGGCGGTCCTTAAACACTGACAAATACTGTTTATCATAATATTTAATACGACAGACCTAAACATGTATCTCGATGAACGATGTCTAAACGGGCTGAAAATTTGGCAAAGAGATACTACAATAAATAATTTTAAAGAACTTGTAGACAAGAGAATTGGAAAACCTCTAAGAAACTCCCTAATTTGCCTCTTAGTTCTTATTGTTACTATTTTCAAGTTTAACATGTAAACCAAACAAAAAGTAAATCAATGAAAGGAAAGGAGATAAGCAATTATTGTTTTGAATGAGAATTGGGACCCATGGGGCATAAAATAAGGAGAAAAAAAATTAATAACAAGCCTTACTTCGCTGTTTGTTTGGGAAAAAATGTCTCAATTATAGCTCAATTGTTGAACATCTACTTTCTTTGTGAGAGGTTGCAGATTCGAGACTCACCAATTAGGATTTTGTGTGTTTTCGCTTGATTATTAGGAGCACATGTGTTTTGCCATTGATTAGCTTTCAAGTATTGAATGTAGTTACTTAGATAGAACGGAGCGGAGTGAAAACAAGTCTTCATGCAAGGTGAAGGCGAAGGATCAAAGCGAAAGCAAGTCTTCATACGAGGTGGAGACGACTTGGATGCTAAGTGGCAACAAGGATGTAGTCTTCAGGCATGGTTTGGTTATAACTTGATGGAAACGCCAATGATGTAGCCTTCAAACATTTTTCAATTAACCTTTAGGCATGGATTAAAAACTAAATAAAAGGATCAACAACCCATTAAAAAAACACTTGTTCATGCCACATCATTGACTAACTAGACTGTTGGAGAATGTTTTCCTGACAAAGTCGGCATTTACTTGCCATTTGGACCTAACAAGTCAATTAACGACTCTTTTGGAGATGCTCTCTAAGTTCTAATAGGTTTCGTCCAAAGTGCTGAGAGGACTGAAAATTAGTAGTAAAGCAAAATTATTAGAATTTTAAAATTCTTCGCATATTGGTCTATGCTTTCAAAACTTAAATACACCACTTGAAATTTATAATTCTTCATATATCTCAATGCAAATTTTATTAGTATATGTAAACTTTGAAAGTTATGGCAGTTTTAGGTTGTCATGGTATGTGTTGATTTGCTTTGTTCATTTCACAAAAACTATACCATTATCAACAAAAGTTTTCTGGTGTTTTCACTTTCTTCCTCAGGTCTCATGGTGAAAATCTAGGTTGTTTGGATGACTAAATTTATCGTGAATGGAGGCAGCTGCTGTGGTGTGGCTCATTGAAGAAATTGTAGCATTGCAGTATGAAGGTGGCGAAAGTAGAACATATAATTGGTCAGATAATTTTCCATTAACCTAGGTAGTTACACAACTTGTGGTGGTTATGGAGATGCAATTTAGCAAATGGTAGTTCTCTCTAATGCACAAAATTACAAACGTAAAACTCTTTCCAATTTGAATCTTTCGAATTCAACTAAAGGGACAAATTTTACAGAAATATTTCAATCTGAAAAATGACACTGAAATTGCATAATTGAACAATCCTGATCAAATGCTGCCATAAGTGGGAAAAAAGTTCAATATGCAGAGCTAACAATATTTGGTTCAGTATGTAACAAACAAAACTGATACTTATTTGCGAAAGAATTAAATAGCAGTTACAATTTCTACAAACCTTATCACTTATAGGTTCTAAGCTTTCAGAACTTAACCCTAAATACACCACTTAACTGATAGAATTTCTACATTTAAAACTTTATCACTTATCGGTTCTACGTCACGAACCGATTCACATGGTAAGATATTGTCAACTTTGGGCCTTACCACCCACGGCAGATTTAAAATGTCTTACTATGAAGAGTCAAACCCATACATATATAGTACATCCCCTTCCCTCACCTAGGTGATGTGAGACTATAACTCCACTTAACTCTAAATACACCACTTTACTAATATAATTTCTACAGACCTTATCACATATAGGTTCTAAGCTTTCAAAACTTAAACCTAAATACACCACTTAACTAATAGAGGTACTGTCACAATCCAACCAACATAGTAAAATATTGTCTGTTTTGGGCCTTACCACCAGCATGAATTTAAAACCTTATCACTTATAGGTTCTAAGCTTTCAAAACTTAAACCTAAACACACCACTTAACTAATAGAGGTAATGTCATGACCCGATTCACATAGTAAAATACTGTCCGCTTTGGGCCTTACCACCCACATGGATTTAAAATGTGTCTTACTATAGAGAGCTGATATACACATAATTATTACAAATTATAACCCTTAATTTATATATGTTAGTGCTTCAATTAATATATTTATTCTAATTATTTCAATTTTTATGTTTTTGTAGGAATCTGCGCGCGTGAACGATAAAATCGCATTAAGGCGACAAATTTGAAAAAATGATTAATTTGTTGATTCTAGTGGTGGTACAAAAGAGTGGTTCACACATCTAAGCTTAACCCGAATAAGCATGGTCCACTTACTTTAACCAAGCCCAAGCCCAGAAAGCTAGAATCCTAAGCCCAGTCTAACAAGGAAATAGGAGAACCCTATTTAGGTTTCTCTCTTGCCTTCTCTTTGGAGACAGCTCTCTTCCACGTTTTCTGCTCCTTCTATCTTTTCCAGCCACCATCACCACTCCACCAAGGCAGAGCCCTGTGTCTCTCGCCACTAACCAGCCACCGCCCTCGCCACCGTCACTAACCACCCTGTTTCACAATACAAACATCGACCTCGCCACCATCCTCGTCACCGTCTTCTCTGTCCATAACACAACCGCCACCACCATCTCCCTCCCTCTCTCTCACAGCCACCATCACCCGAGCACCATCGCCACCACCGCGCGCACTGTACTGCCGCGAAACAGGGAACACCTCCCTGTTTCTTTCCCCTGCAGCCACCCTGTTTCCCCTTCCATCTCACTCCACCACCACCGCGACCGAGCACCACCTAAGCCACCTCGCCCACAGACCAGACCGAGCAACCACCATGTTTCGCTTCCACCTCTCGTTTCGCGCACAGACAGGAGGCGCTCCCTGTTCCTCGTCCTCCTTCGCGATTTTTGTTGTTATCCTTGTTCCCTCACCATCTCTCTTTGTTCTTGCAGGCACCGGAGCTGGTTGGGAGGAGAGAACGCTCGCGAGGAGCGGAGAATAGAGGTGGAGCAGACACTGTCACGCTGGAGAAGATGAAGGAGCTGCAGAGCAGCGAATTCGCGCGGGAAAAAAATTGTTTTTGTTTTGAAAAATAGTTTTGGCTATTGACACCTCGAGAATTTGTAAGAGCCACCACAGAGCCTATTTAGCTCTTTTTCTCGAGATTCGTGCACATACATGAAGTGATGGATTCCTCCTCCAGTGATGCTGTGACCACCACCACCATGAGTCACTAAACCCCACACAAGGTGAAGAGGTGAACTCCTAGATGTAACGCACTAAATTAGCATTTGATTCACTTTAAGTTTTCACGATGAATAATGATGTTTAATGATTATCACTTTTATTTAATATAGAAATTTATGTTATTTCAGTGAGAAAGATATCATGGATTTCTTCGTAGATTTTTATTATTCCGGTGATTATTTTTTCTTCTCTATATAAGCTTAGTCACGCTTTTCTTATGTGTGGAATGTTTAAGAATTAATTGATTCCGGTAGGTTAGTTATATGTGACCGTCATTTATTACGGTATTGTCTCCGGATATATCGTAAGTTTAGGATATCACACATGACCGACCTTGTGTTTTAATCAGAAAAAGTGAAATCTTAAATTCATTTACATTAGAGTACATTAATGATTAAAAGATTATTTTTCCGATTACGTCGTTTGGGATATGAAACACGTAGTTGAGTCATCATAGCGAATCAATACTAGTTGGCGCGTGAAGTCTAGGAGGGATTCTTGGAACCTTGTGATTTTTCCAAACTTAATTTTCATTAAATTAAATTCAATTTCGTATTTTAAATTTGTTAGAATTTATTAACTTTAGTTTCACATAGTTTGTTTTCTTTAACCTTATTTTGTAGATCGTTTTTCCTCGTGGGATCGACACCCCATTCTTTACTGCAATTGACCGCGTGTATTGTTTGGGCGTAATCAAGAGCCAAGCCCGTACATATATAGTACATCCCATTCCCTCACCTAGGTGATGTTGGACCATAACACCTATGTAGCCTTGCAACTTTCGAGCCCCGCCGACACAAGGAGTTGTCAACTTCTGAGCCTTCCCATACAAGATAGCCGGTCAGTCTCAGAAACCACCCACACAGGGTATTATAGGCACGGAGAAGTCATGGTTATATTTGAAATTTGCTCTCATTGCAGCACCACTAAAGCATGTCAGACCTGGAAATTCCCTGTTATTTACTAATAATTATTTTATTCCAGTATTTGGAATTGAGATGAATTATTTGCACGTCTTTAAAGATTAACACTATTTATTTTTCTTATTTAGATAGCGCTGTACAATGCATCATAGCAGCTTCGGTTTTTCACCTAAACCGTGAACCGAACCGACCTAGGTCGGTTTTAAAATTTTCAAACCGAAACCGAATCGACCATTAACAAAACCGATCCGAAACCGAACCGATTCTAATTTATGCAAACTGTAACCGAACTGAACCGACTAAAATCGAACCAAAACCGAACCGACCGACTATTTTAAACATATTATATTATTTATATATAAAAATATATTATTTATTATATATATTCGATCAATTCGGTTTGGTCGGTCAAAATCACATAGAAACCGAAAACCGAACCAACCACTTCGGTTTTGAATTTTTTAAAACCGAAACCGATCCGAACCGAATTTAAAACGAACCATCGGTTCGGTTTTGATCGGTTCGGTCGGTTTAGTCGGTTTTTTGTTCAGCCCTACCACTAAAGCATGTCAGACCTGGAAATTCCCTGCTATTTACTAATAATTATTTTATTCTTGTATTTGGAATTGAGATGAATTATTTGAACGTCTTTAAAGATTAACACTATTTATTTTTCTTATTTAGATAGCGCTGTACAATGATCACAACAGCTCATTATTGGGGGTTAGCCACATAACACTTGCTTCCAGTTCATGTATCCACTCAGTGTCAGCATGAAACTAATTGATTTTTGGTATATCATTCTGCTCTGAGTTTACACCTCTCCAAAAATATCCCCTAGAATTACACTTTATTCATAAAGTTTCAAATTCTCAGTTCTAAAAATTAGAATGAAAGAATGTCATTCCAGGGATGTTTCTCAAATAACAGATGGGAAATAACAAATAACATCAAAATGAAGACTAATCTGTTCCCCACTCAAAACAACAATGGTCGTTTACCAAATAACACTCAAGGAACCAAATATATTTGAATGACCTCCCTAGCATAGATGAAGTTATGTCTGCCGGCCTCTATTACGAATATCAATTGCTCTTGCTGCCATGGCTCTCAGGTTTGCTCTGGCAGATGAAATCTGGGCTCCCCTAAAAGTCCCCATAAACTCTTCCCTTTGCAATCTTAGAGCAAATGCTGCATCCTCATTTTGACTAGGCATCCCTCTTCTTCTGCCCACAATATCATCTGCATTCATCGCTCTGAATGATCTAGTACTTCGACTTCTTACATTGTGGATGTTTTGACTTCTTACATTGTCATTGTGCTTTTCAAGACTTTGGCGCGCAACTTCGCGACTACTTGTGGCTCCAGCTCCCTTCCTTGCTTTGACCTCCTGTGGGAACAGAAGCTGAATTGTGTTCCAAAGAACGGTGTTCACTGTGCAAGATTCCCATTACTGCAAATCAGACGATTCCAAGAAACTTACATTAATTAAATTTACACACTGGAAAAGGAGTTCTTCATTAAAAACTCACTCAAATCGTCATTGTCCTTACCCAATCAATTGCCTGCACTTGGGGCATCGCTTACCGCATTTGTCAGCTGCAGATCTTAAGCATTTCTTACAAAAGCTGCAATCAACCACACTCAATTAAGACGCTCAGATTTAAAAAATCACAATTGAACCTGGTGTTAAAAAAGGCAGCCTCATATTTTTTACAATTTGAGTTCGAAGTATTTAGGCTGATATTCACATCGAAATTGGGTTTTATTTTACGTCAATTGTGTCTGAATAGGTGTTGCATCACAAATACGTGGATTGGAGTATTGGAGCAATGAATATTGATGTACTTCACCTGTGACCACAAGGAGTAGTACTTGGTTCAAAACAGATTTCTAGACAAATCTGCAAAAAATGTATGAGACCCACATCAAATCAAAGAAGAGAAGATGAATCTATTACATGGAATGAGAAGTAAAGAAAATTAAGAAGTAGCCAAGACATTAATTCTTACAGCGCAAGAGAGTTCTTCTCTTAATCGATCAATACAAGGAAGAACCAACCCTGAAGAAAAACTTGGGGTTTTTGCAGGAGGAGAAGCATCTTTTCTTTCTTCCCCTTTCTTCTTTTCTTCCATTACATTGACGACGACCACTTTAGATGCCACCTTCTTCTTCCCATTCTCATTCTCTGTTGATTAATTACATCATTAAACTCGATTGGATTTACCGATTACCCGTTTGCTTATCTATTGAGAAAGAAAATAAGACATACCTTGTGGAGATGTTTCTTCATCATCTAAGTTGAGAACAACAGGTGGGAGAGATGGAGGGCTCGTACTCCCTCTCTGAGGTCTGCGTTTTCTGAGAAGATAAATCAAACAGATTAAAGATCCAAACAAAGAAAAAAGAAAATCAAATCTATTAAAGCAAATGGTGGAGGTGTTCTCTGTGTTTTTTCTTTTTCTTTTTACCTTCTGGAATTTGTTGGTGGGGTTTTGAACTGCAAATTGATGCGTTTCTTGTGCTTGGATTCTCTCTGTCTTTCTGGTGTGTCTTCAACAACGAGGGTTGCGAGTAAAATAGCTTCTTCGTCCCAACCAGCCATGGC
Source organism: Berberis thunbergii (assembly GCA_003290165.1). Lineage (NCBI taxonomy): Eukaryota > Viridiplantae > Streptophyta > Magnoliopsida > Ranunculales > Berberidaceae > Berberis > Berberis thunbergii. The sequence goes on along the minus strand of QNQO01010955.1, from coordinate 79,461 downwards.
AGCCACAGATCTGAATCTTGGGCTCAGCATGGTATTGTTGGTGTCTCTGCCGTTGTTTCCACCATTAACACTTGAAGATTCATTTGATGGGTTTCTTCGTCGTGGGGTTTGGATTTCTTCCTCGTTCCCCATTTCTGTCTCTGTTTTCTTCTTGGTGTTGTTGTTGTGTTTGATTGGATGAAGAAGATCTTCTTCAAAAGCAAAGGGAGGATGATTCGGCTCTTGGGAGGAAACAACATATATGGCTAACGGTCAAATTTTTTGAATCTGGGTACGTAACGGCTATAATTCGGATTTTGCGTGAGCCGCAGTAGAGATTTAAATCGGCCCACTCTCTTTAAGATACCCACCGATTTGAACCGGAAATAAAAGATGATTCGGCAAAGATGCAGTGCAGATGCTGCATAAACCGGGCCATGAAGGGTTGCACTTGCACCATATTTATGACGGTTTATTAGACTTACCCCCAAATACACAGAATCTGGCCATATGCATGGATCGTATTTGCGTATTGCCAACACGATATGCCATTCTACGACAAAAATGACAAAAAAATGTTAAATTTTTTGCCTTTTTTTTTAGTTTGACATTCATTAGTTTATACCTATTAGAGTTCAATCATCGTTTTGAAAACTATTTGAGTCTAACTCTCGTTTTCTGATTGAATCGTTAAGTCCACGTCATTGACCGGTCAAAATTAATTCTTGAACTCTTTTACCCCTACCATAGGTTAAACCATAGTTAAGCCCTAAATCACAAAACAATTTTTAATTGAACGTCCTCCTTGTCCTCCCAACGATGCATCTCCTTCCCCCTCCTCGCGGTGATCTCCTTCCTCCCGGTGGAAAGACGGTCAAGGGCCATTTTATTCTTAGAATGTGTGAATATAAGGTAGGAACCTGCATGATTTTCCTCTTAGCTGAGCATCTGGTAAAGTCAGCCGAGTATGGGGAATTTTGTCAAATTACAAGGTACTGGAGTTAGTTTCAAGTTATTAAGATTATATTAAAGTGATGCTAATCGGTTCTTATGGTTATTGCAGATAGAGTCCTTATCTGTTACCTTCCATGGCCACGATCTCATTTTGGACTCAAAATTGGAGTTTTACTATGGCAGGTTTTTCTACTTTTAACTCTAATTAGTTAATATTACTTTGTTCATCGTTATTATGATTCAAGTCTTGTAAAATATACTAGATTAATGATTAATGTTTCCATTTTTCGCTTTTTTAGGTGTTATGGGCTGCTTGGATTGAATGGATGTGGGAAGTCTACTCTTCTTACAACAATAAGGTGTCGAGAGCTCCCAATTCATATATATATATATGTATATATATCCATATGTTCTGAATTTGGAGCTTGAAGCTTCCGTCATGACTGCTATTGAGGTTGCCATAAATTGCGATGAGGAGAGGTTGCAATTGGATAAATAAGCAGAAGTTTTGGCTGCAAAGGTGTGTTCAGTTGACTTTGTAGATCATTATCTCATTTTTACAAGCTTTGCGACCCCCATTTTCTGACTCCTTTTCTCTTGTGGCAAGATGGTGGTGGTGAGGAGGCCCTTGATCGCGTTTATGGAGGAGGGAGATCGTCGCGAGGAAGGGGTAGAAGGTGTTTTGCAGGGGGGAGGAGGTTCAACAAAAAATTGTTTTGTGATTTAGGGCTTAACTATTGTTTAACTACCCAAGGTAAGGGTAAAAGGGTTCGAAAATTAATCTTAATCGGTCAACGACATGGATTTACTGGTTTTGTCAGAAAAAAAGGGTTAGACACATATAGTTTTCAAAATGAGGGACAAACTATAATAGGTATAAACTAATGAGTGTCAAACTTTTTAAAAAAAAAAAACAAACTTTTAACTACCAACTTCACTTAATGATCAATACTTTAGATAGATCTAATGTAGGACGTCCATTTCAACTCCCATGTAACCAATAGTTGAGATGCATATAAAACTCAAACACACTTAAAGCTAGAGACCTACAATTGGGGCTATGTCAAAGAGATTAACAACCAATAAATACGCTATCAGAAGTTTGCATTCCTCTCTAACGAAGACCCCAACCTCAAGGTCCTCAACAAACTCGTCTTACCAAAGGTTAGAAACTGCTAGCTTTCGATTTAATTTCACAGATGGACAATCATTCAAATTGGTAAGGAATAGAAGTCAGTCTTTTGAAACCATTATCTCTGCAACTTTCTTCACAAATTAGCTATACATTTAATATAGAAAACTAAATGGGTAAATTATTGAAAAAATATATATGTCAATTTGGGAAACTCTGAGCCACTATTATCACCCTCGATGTAAACTATAGAGCATATCTACTAGAGTTGCATTGGCTCAATTGAAACCACAATCAACTTCATCATGTATGGCAAGATGAGGAGATGTTCATTAGTCTTACTCAGGGGCGGACCCAGGATTTTAGTCGAGAGGAGGCGAAATGAAAAATACTTATTAGTTGATAATAGTAGTTATCAATGGTAAAGCCAATTTTTTTTACCGAAGCTAGTAACTAATAAAAAAATTCAACTATAAAAAACACAATGCATATATCAAATTGGATCCAAGTGTAGTCAATTTTAAGCCAAAATAAGGTCACTATTGATAACCTTAGCAAAAAGCAAAAAGCATAATAACTAGAATATATAACTAATATCACAAAAGAGTTTGTCTAGGCAGCCAGACTTTAAAACCATTTTTTGGCCAAGCTAGAGCATTTTTACACCTTTACCCATTTTCTTTAAAATACAATCACAAACATTATCTATAGAAGGGATAAAAATGTAAAAAACTTAAAACCTGACCAAAAAGTGGCTATAAAGCCTGGTTGTCTATAATTGAGAATCACAAAATAATTAGGATAAGTTCTAGGTGAAGCTAAAAAAAATTTGAAATTTGCGAATCTAATATGATCATAATACAATTTCAAAGAAAAAATAGTTTATATGAGGCTCAAATTTTATACGAGTTAGCTAATGGTATATATTTTCATTGAATTCTATCGTTATTATTTTTTATATTAATTTTAAATATTTTTTTGTTAGGGGTTTAATATCGCTTGTGAAAAACAATTCATTTATTTAATGTTAATAAATTTTTATTAAACTAAACATTTTTTAATGTTTGCAATTACTAATAAAATTGCATTGAAAATCAAATAAAAAATGCACTCGAAGAGTATCGAACTCAGGTCTTTTACAAAAAGTGATAAACCTCCAACCACTACACCAACAAAGACATGTTTGAATATTTTCATAAACAATTAATTTATTGTATGCTACATTATATAATCGATTTTTTAAGACTAAAATATATATACTAAAAATATTGTAAAAGTTGAGGGGGGGCAGCTGCCCCCCCTGGTCCCTTAGTAGGTCCGCCCATGGTCTTACTCTCACTTCTTTTTTAAAAAGCCAAAAATAGATTTAAAGACTCATCAAACTGTTTCACTAGAGGTTCAAATTCTTCGAATTTTCTCAATTTGGCTGATCAGGACCACTAGCATTTTCTGTAACAACAAGTCGACACTAATCTAAGGTTCAAAATCTATTGTGATATCGAATAACCATAATAGAATCTCATTGACAAGCTTGTTATTGTCTAGTTGAGGTTTCTCCAATTTGCAACCTTTTGTATTTGCAGTCATTTTTCGCTCCTTGTTTTGACCTATTCCTGCTGTCGTGTATAAGTAACGCACGTGAGCCACGAACCACCCTTGTGGTGGCTGATGGTATTTCGATGCTAAATTCAGACAGAGATTCGAGGAAGGTGTAATGCTGTAAATAGAAAATTCATGACTTATAGTGCAGGAGTCCTGGTAACCCTCGTATCTAAATTCATGTCTTGAAGATACGTTGCTCATGATGATTGAGTCTGAATCGTTGATTGAGTTGTGGGTTGCATTTAATGAACGTTCGTCGGTTTAGTGGAAAAGAGGCGGGAACCTAATCCCTACTTAGGTCATCCGTTGTGCATAGTCTGGCCCTTTTATTTTCTTTGCTTCTGAAGATATTTTTCTATTCATCTTCTAACTAAAACAATTGTTCGTCTTTTTCATATCTCAACAAAACCTTCTTGATGGTGCAACCTTGGCTAAGGGCCTTGAGTTTTTGAAGACAGGTTGCTTTCTTAACCCGACCTTGCTAAGATGTGTACAAAGTTTGGGGTCCCTGAGGACGTGTTGTTGTCTGTTCTGAAGGGCGACCAAACGCCTATGTCGCCACCAGCGTGGTTCATCTGCTTGCACCGGGGGATGCTTCAAACTAGGGTATGCTTTCCTGTTCTTGATGTGATTTGGGAATTCTTGGACTTCCTTAGGATTCCTCCGGCCCAGTTAGGGCCTAATGGATACACGATCATCCTTTTCATCCCGATTAGGGTGAAGGAAGTTGGTGTCTGTGTGACTCCACGAGTGATCTAGTTGCCGACTTCTCATTGGTTGAAGAGTAACGTCGTCTGTAAGATGACATCGCCGGCTTGCTTCGCAAATCTACCAGATGACTTCAAGTTTTAGCATAAGTATTGCTTCTTAGCCCTCACAGATTCAAAAGTACTTCCAGCGTCCACTTGAGCGGGAGTTCAAACCACTCTGTAAGTACAACCTTTTCCTCTAGTTTCGTTGCGCTTGATTGCATGCTAATAGTTGCTCACGTTTATTTGCAGGACAATTTTCCACTACTCATCTTACCCTAGAGGAGCAAAACACCATGGAGACATTCTGTGACTTGTCTATAAAGAACGTGGTGGATGTTAATGCATTCCCAACTTCATTCGTAGTGGACTATGGGACAACTAACACGTGGCCCCCACTCTTTATTGAACATCGTGAATTAAGCTTGAAGATGGGGTTCCTTCTAGGAAGAGGAAGGTCACTAAGGTCAAAACTCCTGTGTTGTCCGACGCGGATGAGCCATTTGAGACGTTTACCTCATTCGTGAGTTCAAAGAGGTCTTGCATTAGAACTAAGTGAATAACGCAAGTTCGATCGACTCGTCGGGGTGGAGGATGATGTATCTGGCTGGGAAAAAGACTACCTATGATTTTTTGGGGTCGACGACATGTTGAATCTTAGTGCTACACAGGCGAAAATTTTAAGTAAACGGTTGATAAGGGTTGCAATGGCGGCATCTGCCAGTGCCGATTCGTGTGGGACTGTTCTGATAGAAGGTTCTTGTAAAGATCTGCTGAGGTTCTGGAGCCTGATCGTCCTGCTGGTGTGTTGTCTGATAGTGGTCGTGGTAGCACATGCCAAGTATCTTGTAGTCCGTATTGTTCACCTTCTCGTTCCAGGTCACACTCGAGGTGTTGGAGGGTCATTTGGATAACTCGCTTCCTCTTCTTCATTTGGATCATGTTAAGTCGTTTTGCACTAAATAGTTGGTTGTTCATGACAAGGGAAAAGTTGCGAAGGAGAACTTGGGAACAGTGATGACTTCGAAGGGTGGTGCCTGTATAATTCCTAATCTGTGGGAGCTTCATCCAAATGCGCGAATCAACCTCTTTGCACCAGACTTAATAAAGATGAGCACCTAGGTCTGGCAACGATAGGTTGATGTGGAGTATGCTTCGAGGAAGCATATAAGTATGCGTCATAGCTGGTTGATGGATGATATGCTAGAAGGGCGTATGGAGTACCTTATGCTGGGTATGTCTTACTTGAGCTAGGTGGTCGTTGCTGGAACAAAAGTCGAAGCGACTCATGAGAGGGTGTACACCATGGAGCGTGTCTTCTCACACATGCAAACGTTGTATTCCGACACGCTTTATGAAATTGAGCAGCGGAGGAAACAGGCCGAAGAAAAGAGGTTGGAGCATTCATTTGTGGTTGCTGAGACTCAGAGGGTTCATCTGAAAACCCTTGAGCGTGATCTAGCGGAGGTGGTGTCTATGAGGGACATATTCAAGCAGGAGTTGGATCAGACTCGCCGAGACTTGGAGGTCGTGCAGGATGCAGCGGCTGAGGCGCGTTATGTATTGCAGTCTCTCACTGAAGAGAATGCCTTGAAGGATGCTGACTGGGCTATTCGAAAACAACAATTAGAGTTCGATGTGGAGTTTAATGCTTGGGAGGCAAGGATGGTCGAGGATCAGCTCGAATTAGAGACACACGAGCTCAGTGCTGTGAAGAGCAATTTGGCTACAGAGCAGTCTCAGGTTCATGCGTTGACTGGCAAGTTGGAGCGTGAGCTTGCTGACGCGAAGGAGCGAGAGGAAGAACTTTTGCAGGAACAAGGCAAGTGTGAGTTTTGCTGGGTCGTACACGGCAGGTTGGAGCTGCTAGCGCTGATAAAGGAGGAACATCCGAAATGGGATCTTGGCCGATATAAGAAGTTGTCGTAAGTGGAGTTTTCCGTTGCATTTGCGTTGTTGGACAAAGAGGGTTGTACGAACCCTGATGCTCAGGCCGTGGCGCGTATGGATGCGACCCCTGCTCCTTTATCCGTTAAGCTTAGCTCTTATGTTTCTGTTCGTTCTCTTGATAAGGAGTAAACTTTGGATACTTGGACCCATTTTGATCTGTCTGTTAATAAAAACAGTTTTATCTTGACTACATTCTGCACTTGTTATCCCTATTGTGCATTTTCCATTTCGCCTTATCGTTTTACTTTAGCATAGGCTGGTTGGATTGATAGGAAATCGAGTGTTATGTCTACAGTTGAGAGCTTGACTGTTTGCATTGCAAATGACTCAGAGTCACTGTTGCATAGTCATGTTCGATAGTATGCATGTCGTGGACAATTTAGCCGAGGGTTGCGTTACCTGAGTTTTGTCTTGTCCTTAAGGTAAGCTGCTAAAGATTTATCTTGCTTGTCTGATTTGTCGGCTGCGGCTGCTGCTGCAGGCAAGTTGCAATAGCTGAGCGTACACGTTGGAGGGTTTGTACTGAGTCTGGCGTCGTACGCTCAGGTTGACATTCTACGTGGCATCTATCCGGGCACTGGCTGGACGATCTATGTGTCGGTGTGAGTAGCCTTTGCTGATAATAGAATGCTGGTCTGTTTGAGCGTGGAGACACTGAGCTGGGATTTATCTTTGCGGCTGGTGTTTTAAAAGAGAGTCGTGGTCGCGTTGAAAGCTGTTTGGGGTTCCCACCTTTCAAACCATCTATGTTCGAACAAAGTCGACTACAGGTTTGGATAATAAGGATTTGGCGACCTTGCTGAAGAGAAGTGGTCATGTGGTGAGTCATCGACATCAAACAATGACTGATTAGTCTCCCACTTTTAGAACCATCTATACCCGCATGATGGGGGCTACAAGTTCGAAGTGAAGGGGTTTGGTGACCAGGCTGAAAAGCAGTGGCCCCGTGGCAAGTTGCCAAAATCAGTTCGAGACTGACTAGGCTCCCACCTTCCAAATCATCTACACCTGTGCGCATCAAGCTACAAATTTGGGGGTTTTCGGCGGCCACGCTGAAGAGCAGTGGCCCATGGAAAGCCGTCGAAATCAGTTCAGGATTGACTAGGCTCCCACCTTCTAAACTATCTACACCCGCGCAGTGGGGGCTACAAGTCCAGGGTTGGTAATTCGGTAGCCAAGCTGAAAAACAGTGGTCCTGCGGTGAGCCGTCAAAATTAGTTCGGGAATGACAATGCTTTTGCCTTCCAAACCATCTACGCCCGCGCAGTGGGGCTACAGATCTGGGCTTTGATCAGAAGCTTTCATTGCCAGTCGTCACCAGCTAGGCTTACCAAATCGGGTTTGACGATCATTGACTGCGAAGGGGGAGATGATCCCTGGCTAGTCATTGTCACCAGGCGTGATAACGCTGATTAGACTCCAACTTCCTAAACCATCGGGATCTGTGCTAGAAAAACTAGGTGTTGGGATGAACCAGAAGCCTTCGTCGTCAGCCTTGGCTGACTAAGCTTGCCTAGTTGGAGAGAAGTTCCACCTGCTAGATGGTGTGCGAACCTACGTCCACCAGCATGGTGCATTGTGTGGACAAAATTACCTTAAATCAACTAGTGATTCGTAGGTACGATCCGTGTGCCAGAGTTGATCAGGATTTTTAGTGCTCATGCCAGGCATGTGGTGGAATATTGTTTAAATAGTAGGCCTAGCCCATGGTCCCGCAGAGGAAGGGCTAGGGTTTCCTATACGATTGCGCTACATGTACGACGTAGATCGCGTGATGACACATATACAGTGCAGGTTGCGAGACGGTTGAGTATCGGTTACTCCCTCTCAATTGATGGGGTTGCAGTGCCATTGATTGGACAAACATGGTTTGTGCAATTTCCTTCGAAACCGTTGTCTCCTTGTTTCCCATACGGTATTCAATGCTGACCTTTAATTCCGAAACGTCCGTTTGGTGAACCATCATGTCTATATAATGGTGTTCCTCAATTGTTGTCGGCACTATCTTCTGCAGAGCATTTTTTCTGTAATGTTCTTGCTTGAAGGAAATGCTTTGGGTTTTCCAAAGGCTAAAGGGAGATCTCCATCACAAGAGTCTTTGAATGTTCTGACATTTGCACAGATCGGGCACAATGATAATCGTTGTTATGTGCGGTCACCTGTTCTGGATGGGCACGTAGTTGATCTGCTGAGATCTTGTAACTTCTTCTCATATTGCAGAGATGTAGTATGGATTTCCTCCCAAGGGAGGAGCCTCGGTGTTACCTTGTGCCGTTGCATTCGCATGTACGCGGTTCCTGCTGCTAACTTATGGTTGATCAAAGTTTTAGCCGATGTGTGATGCTTCCGAGGGTGATATCTCTCAGTCACCCCGGGTACCGCGCATGTGAAAAGTGTCCTTGCTTGGCAGCATTGTGAGACTGTGACTCTTCGTCACTTGCGACCATCCTCACATGCCTTCTTCCACCTCCTTCTGGGGGTTGAAAGTTGTTTGAGGAAGTCTGCAAGGAGGTAGGATGCCTTTTGAGGATACTAGCTAGCCGTCCATTGTAAGGTCTATATTGCTGTTGGAGGGTCACTTTATTGCGATGACTCGATGGAACAATCGGTTGCTCTGTGCTTTTAGTCCCCTCTGCGACTCTGTGTTTGATCTTGGACATCTTTGTTGTTGCTTGCGTATAGCTTGCACCGGAAAGATCACATGGCCTACTTCGGATACCTCTGCTTTCTTCTGATCTCCTCACGTAGTTGGATTGTCTATCGTTACTCCATGTCGTACTAGATTCAGATGCTTATAGTATGTAGTCTTTAGTATCCGCCTATGGGCGCTTCTTGTTACATCTTTTTAGTAATCAACAGAGTTTGTGTTCGTAATTCTTTCTTTATATCTTAAATGATTGCAAATCACATAAGTATTTAAGAATCTACATTGACTATGGAAAGGGAAATAAACAACTGACGTAAACTAATTGTTGACAGGTAGAAATTGATCGTGACCCTGAAGTGAATTCGGACGACCCTTGTAAGTCATTAGTATTCTCAGCGGGTTGTTGAGCTTCGCTGATGTTTACATAGGTTACTGGAGAGAAACCTTGTAAGGGTGTCAATCTCCATGCTGACGGAATGTCGAGGGTTGTATCCTCGCTTGCCTTGGTCACTTTGTTCCGTCGTGTTGAAGAGCAGATTGCTCTTGTGTCGCTTGACATTGATGCTTCTATAGTCACTCGGCCTAGCTCTAGTTCAGATTGTTTCGCGTGATCCAATTGCATTTGGGAACATTCTATCTATTTAAGTGCAGTGTAATGGCAACCTTGTGCCGTAGGTTGGTCCCCACGTATCGTTCATTCGGAGTGGTTAGCGGTGTACTTAAAGCACCGGTGAAAAATGGAGACTACTGCTTTCATCTGGTGGAGCCATGGTCTTCCCAAAATAAGGTTGTAGATAGACAATGCGTCTACTACCATGAAGTCTAGAAACAAGACCTTTTTCAATTGTGGTTTTCCCGCCACTACTGCTAACCTTATTTTCCTGATCGAGAAGCATTTTTCTCCACTGGATCCAATCAGTGAGTAGTATGAAGACGTCGGGTTCTTCTCTTTGAGGTCCATACTGCGGAACCCATTGTAGAACAGGACGTTGAGGGAGCTCCCTGTGTCTACTTGAACTCTTTTTACCTCCCACCTTGCGATGGAGACCGAAATGACTAGGGCGTCGTTGTGCGGCGCTCAAACTCTTTCGAGGTCCTTATCCCGTAAAGGTCAAGGTGGGAATAAGGATTTGAATCCTTGAGTAGCAAATGTGTTTTTTCTTGTCTGCGGGTTGTGTCCACATCTCTAGTAGAGTCCACTTGCGAGACCTATGCGACAGTCTCCATTCGATAGGACCCCATGAAGGTCATAGATTATGCCCGAAGTTTCCTTTTCTATTTCTTTGACTGACTCCCCCCGGTCCCTGGATCATTATGATCGCGTTTTAGAGTTCAAGAATTCTTTTAGTCTGCCCTTGCGGATCTAGTACTCAATTTCATACCTCAAACTTTTGCAGTCGTTGGTATCATGGTCGCCCTCCTTGTGGTACGAGCAGTATTTTATGTTGTCACGCTTGGTGGGGTCTCCGCGGTGTTTTGGGGGCTACTTCAGATCTTCCCAGTTTTCATGAAGTTTAATACGTCCGACAGGCTAGAATTTTGGTGTCACAGCTCTGGATCCAATGTATCAATGCTTTATCTACCCTGGACCAGCTAGAGTCTGACCTGTTGCCACTACGCTTCCTTTTGGTGCTTTCTTCATCCCCACGTCTCTTTCCCTCCTTTTTGTCCTTCAGAGTCGAGTGCTTTTTTTCACCTTCGGTTTCCCTCTTTACAGACCTCAACTCCTCTAAGGTAATGTGCTTTTGGGTGCTCTTGAGGAGCTTCGTCATGTCTAAAGGGGGTTCTAAGGTGAAGTATTCGTAGAGATTTCCCTCATTTAGGCCAGCGGTGAAAGCTGTCACAGCTATGTCATCGCTGCAACTGTCAATGAGTGTCAGCTCGTTCTTAAAGCGCGTGACATACTCTTTCAGTGTGTCATCGAATTTCTACCTTAGAGAGAATGTAATGTGGGCCTTTCAAAAACATTGATTCCTGACGAATCGTGTCATGAACTCCTTTTCCAGCGTCCTGAAGGAGTCGATTGACCTCGGTGGGAGGCTATGAAACCGTGTTAGTGCTGACTTCTTCAAGCTAGTGAGAAAAGTCCTACACATCACAGACTTGGATCCTTTTTTGAGGGCCATTACATGCTGGTAATGGCGTAGGTGGTCGAATGGGTCGGTGGTTCCATCGTAGAAGTCGAGCTTCGGAGGAGTGAACTTCTTTGGAAGGGCCTCATTCATAATACGATCCACGAATGATGGGACGGAGAGAATGTACAACATGTCTGGGTTGTGTGCCCCTCCGCCGAGGGGTTCTGAGGGCTGAGCCTTTCTTCCCTAGGGGCCGACTCAGCGTTAACCACGCATTCTCTTTTAGTCCAATGGGAACTAGAGGGGGCTTGACTCTCCTGTGCTTGCTCTATGTTGACCTCTTGAGATGAGGCCCGTGCTGCTCCTGGTCTCTATTAGCAGGTGGAGGGTTTTATCAGGCTAGAGCCTCCACCGCTTTGGCGGTTTGCTGTATTTGAGATGACATCATATCTATCCTGGGAACTGTCGTCGTTGTTGTCGGCGCGGGGGCGTGAGTTTGCTGCCTGTGCATAACCAAAATGGCTGAAAGCGGTAGTACAATGTTAGCTGGAGCATTTGACGTGTCCCCTTGTTCTTCGCTGTTGCGTGATCTCGTGGTCACCATCTTTTTGTATTTTGAAATGAGATGATGTTAGTAAAAGGCTAAGATTTTTGTCATCCCCACGGACGACGCCAAATTGATGCAGTCGTTTTCCGTTTTCTGCTTTGATCTATTCCCGCTGACCTGCACAAGTAATGCACGTGAGCCACAAACCACTGTTGTGGTGACTGATGACACTCCAATGCTAAAGTCAGATAGGGATATGAGGAATATGTATAATGCTATAAACAAGGAATCTGTAGCGTCCCTTAGCTTACCAACCTCATGTCATATTTATAGTGCTGGAGTCCTAGTTCGACCAGGCCACCGCGAGCGTAGTTTAGGAAGGAGATTTTCGTGGAGATCCTTCTCTAATTAGGAGTCAAGCTGTAAAAGGGAAGTTCCCTGCTCCTAGATACGCGGGAGAAATTTTCCTATCCGAGGGTAATCCGTAAGAGGAAGTTTCCCTGTATGATATGTATTCTAGTATTTGCTTTCTAGTCGGAAATGGAGAGTTGTTGTAATTGCTTGTCCGAAACTGATCCTCGAGATACTAGCCTTAATAGGGCTTGCGGGTATTAAGGATAGCTGTGAGACGTGTGGGCTTAGCAAGTTGTAAGAGTTCGGGTCCGTTTGGCGGACTGCATTGAGCGGGCTTAGAGTTGCTTGGGCCTGATCAGTGTTGGGCTGACGCTGGGGCCTATAAATCCTTGAGATCATCATGACACGTGTATGGCTTACGGATGTGACCATTTTGGTGTATCATCAGTATTAATTCAGGGATCCCAACAGTCAATTCATTCTTGCACAAATCCAACCTTGAAAGATTTTATAAACTTCTCATCTCAGCTAGAGTTTCTAATGACAAGGTGTTGTTACACATATCTAATACGGTTAGCGCTTCTAAATGCAAAATTGACTAAGGGATCCCAGTAGAGAATTGATTCATGCTCACAAGCACTTTCAAGTTTTTCTTCAAAACTCATTGATTCGTGCTCAAAATGGGTAATAGGGCGTCGACTAGGACAATGTTATTAATAATCAACCACATCTTGAGAACTCTATAAAATAGACTTTCCTATCTTATGAGGCTTCTTTTCTACCATGGATGAGAGTTGAAATGAAGGACTTGGTTTTCTTCTTAGCTTTGAGAGAAATTTGATGAGACATTAAAACACTCATCCAACCACAACCAAACACGTCGCACAAGTCAACCTTAATAGGAGAAAGCCCAGATGAACCAGGTCCAAGCCATGTCTAAGTTAATTTATATTCAGACCACCCGTAAGTCAGGCACCTAAACCCAAATTATGCGAGGCCAATGTGGTAAGAATATTGGAGTTTGGCTCAGGAAAAAAATGCCTGAATACAAACCTCTGGACTATAGCAGGCCTAAGATCCATTTTTGCTTCTCTTGGTCCAATTAAGCATTGAGTGCTAAAGAGAGTGTCAAAGGAGATCGGTCATGGATGGGTAAATAACCCTACATGGACATAACTTGATGAGGGAAGATTCTAACTTAGATCTCCTCCCTCCATCTTGTATTCAAAGGTAGAGTCAACGAAGGAGTAAAAAACTCTCATCATATAAGGTGAACAAAATGGATGAGAAAGATATACACATGCAATCCTAATTTTATAAGTCTATCTCCATCCTTGTTCAAGTGTCTGACTTTATCATCGGAATGCCTTTGGTTGCCACAACAGTAGTTTCTAGTTTACTGCTACTTTTTTTGCAGGTTAAAATTAACATGGACGGATTTGGACACCTAAATTTGGCGCAGTCTATGGGAAATATTGTTTTCCTCAAACCAAAGTAAACTCTGTTAAACTGATAGAGTCTTGAAACATAGTTACTTCACCAAATGGAAGCAGTGTTCTCTACTTATCATCAATGCCTTAAATACCACGCCGATGACAGATTGGGAACGATCAGGGGAGACCAGTCTACAACAAGAGAATGCCTTGACACGATAATGAAACGATCGGGCAAATAGCTATGCAGCCTGAACCTCTTAGAAAAAAACCAACGGGCCAAGGGCTTACTGATAAGAGAGCCCTAGTGGAGAGAATGTAGAAGCACTGAAAGAAGTATTATAAAAAAGGTATTTAAAAAAATTCATTTCATACACAATTCTAAATACAGGGACAAGCCCAGTCTTTCTAAAGGACCACGATGGCGCACAACAACCAAGTCTAGTCCTATTCTGGATGACGACAACTCGCAACATTTAAGTGACCTAGTCCATCTAAAGGACCACGATGGCACACAACGGTCGAGTCTAGTCCTATTTAGGAAGACGACTACTTGTCGCATCTAAGTAACCTAGTCCGTCTAAAGGACTATAATGGCACATAGTGGCCGAGTCTAATCCTATTTAGAATGGTAACAACTTCGCATCTAAGTGACCTAATCCGTCTAGCCTGGTCCTTTCTGGGATTTAGATGGCTCTTATTATAGAAGTTTAGTCCATTCGAACCAAGATGAATTCTTTGCAGCTTAAGTCCTCTTCATGATTAAGTTTTCTTCATTACCAAAGTCTAGAACGGTCGAATCAAGACGACTTCTTTACAGCTTAAGTCCTCTTCAGGATTAAATTCGCTTTGTTATAGAAGTCTAGAACGCTCGAATCAAGACGACTTCTTTACAGCTTAAGTCCTCTTCAGGATTAAATTCGCTTTGTTATAGAAGTCTAGTTCGTTCGGACCAAGATGACTTCTCTTTAGCTTAAATCCTATTTAGGATTAAGTTTGCTTCATTATAGAATTCTAGTCTGTTGACCAAGATGACTTTTCTACAGCTTAAGTCCTTTAGATGATTAAGTTCGCTTCATTATCAACGTGTACTCCCTTCGGACCAAGATGACTTCTCTATAGCTTAAGTCCTCTTCAAGATTAAGTTAACTTTATTATAGAAGTCAAATCTGTTTGGACCAAAATGACTTTTCTATAGCTTAACTCCTCTTCAGGATTAAGTTAACTTTATTATAGAAGTCTAGTCAGTTCGGATCAAGATGACTTCTCTATAGCTTAAGTCCTCTTTAGGATTAAGTTAACTTTATTATCAAGCCCTAGTTCTTTAAGACCAAGAGGAATTCAGTCCAACCTAAGAAGGCCTCAATTATCTAAGTCCAGTCATAAATGAAGAGCTTGATGACCTATTGATCTACACAACCTGGTCTGAATAGAAATCAAGATGGCAAGTACGAAGTGACAACACAAATATGAGACGAAGAAAATGTGATTTTCATTAATGAAAAGAAAGTTCACTACAATAACTCCACTTAAGGGGTGAGATTAGACTCAGAAAGACCATATCCGGTAGGGGTAGACGAAGCATGATCGACATCGGGTTCTGGAACGTTAGGATCAACGGCTAATTCTGGGACATTTGGGTCAACATCATGGCCACCCGTAAAAGGGAAAGATTCGTTCACTACCTCAAAGTGCCCGTAAGCCAGTGATCTGTAAACAGAGATGTCCAAGTTTTCATGATCTTGTTCAATCAGATCAAACATCTCTTGCCTTTATGCAACAAACTGATTGAATTGAACAGTATCGGAACACTCGAAATCTCATTTTCTTGAGCTTTCCACTGCGATTTCGAGCATCTACACTCAAACAGCTCACGAAGACGTCACCGGTGAACAACCTCAGTACATTCTTTTTCAAGAACACTCTGAGCGTCAACAACGACCTTAAAACAAACTCTAGGTGGTCAACCATCATCTTTCCAAGATTTTTTTTTTGAATTTCTTTTAGATCTGTCCTCAGATCGGATTGGGCAACAATTGCATTGTCCATACTCTTTTGAACTTCTTTTAGTTGAGTCCCCAGGTCAAATTGGGTAGCCAATGCCTTGTCCAGATTCTCTTGAGCATCTTTCAACTGAAGATTGGGATGGGTAGCCAACTGGCTTACCCAGAAAGTCCACCTTGAAGAGAGCGTCAAAGAGCTTTAACTACTGCTCAACAAACATCTTCTATAAGGCATAAACTTTGTTTTGGGAAAATTTTACCTCAGTTTCCACCATGAAAATCAAGTGGGTCATTCCCTGATCAGAAAACACATATGAAGCGATGAACACTAAGTATAGCAAGTAACAGAAACGTAATAGGACCAGATGACAATCAGTAACTTACCAACATCGGGTGTTTTTGTCGCCGATCAAGATGATCCCCTAATGTTCTCTCCACCAGCAGTACTAGGTTGACCAACTAGTAGAACCAATCCTTTATGTACTTGATGAAACCTGCTTTGTGATGCACCTCATGATGCCAAACATGATTGCCATCATAGCCAGTGTGGAAAGCGCCTGGAACAAGAAAATTGACTCGAATGTTAGTATAGAGGACCTTGGGATCATGAACCAGTTCTACTGCTCCTCTTGCAATGCTTGAAGAGGGAGGAACTCATCAATATATTTTCCCTTGTCAACAACAGAGGGTGAAAGGAGTTGAACGAGACAAGTCTTACGGATCAGGATGAAACTTGAAATAATGGGGACTCGAGCAGCCGATTAGCCTGTAGATCAACCATCCTTAACACTGAAGACGACAAACTCGACCCCAGCTCGGCAACCTCTAGATCCACAGATTGATCATGGGCAATATCTCCCAAAGCAGATTGTTCTGCTCCGGAATTGGCAGAAGCTTTAAGTGTAGCCTGGAGAAGTTTGTTCGAAGCAATCTCAGCCTGATCCACATTCATCTTGATGGGATCTTCTATTCCCGCAGAGCGAGACATCTCCTCCTCCATGGCGGTCATCGGAGTAAGAGGAGTAGAATGAGCTTGCTTAGCAGAAGCTTTCAGAGCCTTCTAAAGAAGACTATCTAATTCGGTCTTCACCTCTTCACTCGTCTAGCTAGGAACCTTAATACAACAACCTTAAATACAACAATATGGGTTGACTAGTTTGGGCAGCTCCATTTTTATCTTTTTAGACTTACGGACTGCAGAAACTAGTCCCCCTAGAACTTTCCTTTTTGATAGGCTATGCATCTACACCAATTTCTTTTTATTAGGTTCAGGTTCAGATGCTCGGACCTTGATCGAGCAATCAGAGTCTGCTCTGAGCTACCAGTCCCAGTGGAGAATGGGTCGCTCTTTCTGGTGTTCACCGATCTAAGGACCTCCAAAATAGGCATTATTTGCAGTGCGAGGAATCAACCTTCACATTTTCCTCATGAGGAGAGAGGATAACAGGGTCATGCACTGGTGATTGTGAACAATCAACAAGTCAAACAACAACAGAAAATTGAAAGCAAAGGGAAAACAAGGAACTTACTAAGAATTCTAAAACTGCAAACGATCAACTGGTCATCATAAGAGAAGTACTCGGAGTCCACGAAAGCAAAAAACCAATACTTTTGCCAATTCTTGAAATCGTTTGGAAGTTCACCCAGACTGGAAGGCTTTCGAAAGTGCAAATCCCGTTCGGATTCATCTTGATAGGAGCAAACGAATGAAGTACCTTCATCGACAAATGGAGCCTAACCTCCTTCACATTGATCAAAATTGCAATCTAGGTCCTCCACCCATTCGGCGTCAGCGACGGGAAAACGTAGACCAACTTTGAACATGGCCTTGTATAGATAAACACATCCCTCCCTTGGTCAAGTTTGAAACTCACCTTTCGCAAGAATAGACAACTTCAGATTATCTGGAATATGATACTGTCGACGGGGTTCGACTAGGTTCTTCTCCGTCATCAATGACTCGTTAAAAAAGTCAAAGTAGACCGTATATCTAGCGGTGGAAAGCTGCATTTTTCCAGACATGATTGGAGAAAATGAAGGTTTGCACTTGATCTGACTTGGAAAGTTTGGAGACGGAACACAATTTAAAGCTCTTGGAAGTAAAAAGGATCAAACTCTCCCAGCCAAGCTTTTATAGGCTTGACGTGTGGAAGTAGCAATCACCCAACAACCGCATCAACATTAACTGCTACGCACAAACTGAAGAAACAGTGAAATATCCCATCATGGTGTTGCACGCGTTCGAATATAATCAAGTTAGTGGCCCTATACGCAGCCCACTAGCTAGGGGGATTAACTGATGAGACATCAAAATAGTCATCCAACCACAAACACGTGGTACAAGTCAACCCTAATGGAAGAAGGCCCAGGCAGACCAGGTTCAAGCAAGGTCCAAGTTAATTTCAATTCAGCTTGTAAATTAGGCAACCAAACCCAAAATTATGCAAGCCCAATGCGGTAAGAATCTTGGAGTTTGGCCCAGAACAATAAGGCCCGAATACAAACCTTTGGACTATAGTATGCCCAAGGTCTATTTAGGCTACTCTTGGTCTAATCAAGTATTGAATTCTAAAGAGAGTCAAGTGCCAAAGAGGATCAGTCATGGACGGGTGAAGAACCCTATATGGACATAACTTGATGATAGAAGATCTAAAGCGATATCTCCTCCCTCCATCACACATTCAAAGGTAAAGTCAATGAAGGAGTAAAAGACTCTCGTCATATAAGGTGAACAAAACGGATGAGAAAGATACACACATGCAACCCTAATTTTATCAGTCTATCTCCATCCTTGTTCAAGAGTCTGACTTTACCATCGAAGTGCCTTTGGCAGCCACAACAGTGGTCTCTGGTTCACCGCTATTTTTTTGCAGGTAAAAAAAATAGGGACGAATTTGGACGCATCAAGATCCATCTCGAGATTAATAGCTATTAGAATTTTGGTGGAAAAATAGTTTGGGAAAGTGGAAAATATAGTCACTACATATGGCCAGATTCTGTGCATTGAGGGGAATGAACGCTAAACATATTGGGGTACGCCTAATAAACCATATTTTATGATGGATGTTGCAATGTTAGCCTATTAGTTCCAGTTTTCAAATTCAGTCTATAATGGCACAATCAATAGAAAATTGGTAACAAAAAAAATCTTCAATAAAATCTTTAAGAATTTTGATTTATAGTTTTTCACGTTCTCTATTTGTTGCTAAGTGCTGATATGATTTTTAATGGTGTGCTAATTTTGATAAAGAAAATGGACAGCATGCCAGAAACCCAGCTATTCTGCGTAAATAAGAAGAGGGAGAAGAACCATGAGAAAATAAAACAAAAGAAAAAGGGGCAACAGGCCATTAGCACAATTGTGCTCTCTACAAGTGAAAAAGAAGAGGAGAAAACAAGAAAAAAAAGAATCATGGAGAAAATAAGGAAAATAATATAAAGAATAATTAAATTAAAGACTGAGTACTTATCTTCAATCCAAGCTAAGTAGTAGGAGCGGTACTACTGTGCCCGGTACAGTGCCCGGTACAATGCCCGGCATGTGCTAGGCACATGCATTAGATTAGATAGATAAAATAGTAGATGTTTTTGTCTCCTCTGCCTTGTTTCTTTTCTCTAAAAACCAAACACTTCACCCCACACAGCTCATCATCATTCCCACCCCTTCTTCTTCTTCTTCTTGCCCCCAAACCAAACTTCGAAGAACAAATAGAAATGGGGGTGGTCAGAGCTTTCACATTCACCTTCTTTTGGCTTCCATTGTTCATCTTCTCTTCTATTATTTCTTCCTTAATGGCAGATGATGGTCCATTGACACCAACACCCAGAAACACGCAATTCTCACCTCCACGACCTCTTCTACTCCAAACACCACCACCACTCCCTGTGTTGTCAGGATCTGCAAAGTCGGCACCATTCAAGCCCACCGTTGCGGTGATTGTTGGGGTGCTCACCACCATGTTTTCAATCACTTTTCTTCTTCTTCTCTACGCCAAGCACTGCAAAGGAGGTCGCAATGGGAACTCGAATTCGAATTCGAACCGACCCAATTTAGCCGTAGCCAGAAAGAACTATGAGATTTGGCTTATCTTTTTTCTATTCTTCTTCGTCGTCTTGTGCTTAAGGGTTTCAAGTTGTTCTTCACTTCTACTTCATCACATCGAGACCCAAATGAAGACGTCATGGCCTGAATTTCATTTCTACCGCCATGGACCTGGGGTCTGGTGTTGAAGCTGAGGAGCCCTCGGTTCCTGGTGAATGGGGATTGGAGTATAGTGTGCCGTTTTGACAGTAGGAGAGAAGAGTAGAGATTGGGTTTTGGTTTAAGAGAAGAAGAATAATAGGGTGAGATGGAGAGATGACATCGCCATTGTTGGGTTTGGCTTTCTGGCTTTGTTACTCGTCAGCACTTGAACTGCTTTTTAGCTTCTTGTCAATGTTTTTCCCCTTTTTCGAGATACGAGGTGAAGCGTGCTGGGCATCATCCGGGCATTAGGGCGGGCATTAGAGCGGGCACAGTAGAATTGTTGAAGTAGTAGTAGAGAAAAGGAGTGCGTTATTGAGGGAAATTGGAAAAAGAAAAATGTTGTAGTTACAAGCTACAAATCAGCAAAAATGACACAAAATGCGCCTTTTGAGCAAAGAAGTGTTTTAGCGCCTAAATTAAAAAATGTGCTTAAGCGCATGCTTTTTGAATACTGATGTGCCTGAGCTGTAATGGAATGCAACTTTGTGCCTAAGTCACTCATCTAAGCACGTTTTAACTACACTGCATTTTTGCAATGACTGATGGTTGTGATGGTAGTAGTTGTGTCCTGGTTGTTCAACTGTTGGTGGTATGGACTATATGGTGTGGTGCTGGTTTCATAGCAATGTTGCAATTGAACCGATGCGATAAATATCAACCAAAGACAATTGAGGTTTATGGCTTGTCACTGATGTATCACAATCCATATAGGGTGGGCCCAGCTAACTAGCTGGGGCTTTGATGGGTTCAGATGGTGTGATGGGAGCTGGGGTGTTAGATCAAGTGGAAGAAGAAGTAATGATTGTGGTTGATGATGGTTTGGGTGTAGTAAGAATGGATGTGACGAGGGGCAACAATTGTAAATAGAAGTTAAGTTTAGATGAGTTCTAGAGGGCATCGGGAATTGGATTTCTTCACTGAATGCCGTGCCTTCTTTGACCATCCTTATATCTTTCAATGGACTCATGAATATTTGCTTGATTGGAGCTCTCATATAAATTCTCATAATCTTCTTCTTAGCCTGGATCATATATATCGTTCCTAGTATTGATAACTATGCTTACACATCCCTCAAGCTTTCAGGAGTGTCACAGGCTTTAATACAAATGGATAAAACCTTAAGTTGGAGCTCACTATGTATTTTGGGAAATTTTCTTCCATCAAAATGTTCAATTT
Organism: Berberis thunbergii; assembly: GCA_003290165.1. Lineage (NCBI taxonomy): Eukaryota > Viridiplantae > Streptophyta > Magnoliopsida > Ranunculales > Berberidaceae > Berberis > Berberis thunbergii. The sequence goes on along the minus strand of QNQO01010955.1, from coordinate 58,614 downwards.
CACCATTTTGTAAGAAAATCTAAGAGGAATAGACATAATCATCAAATTTATAAGGGTATTCATAAGGGAAGTGGCAACATTAATTATCGCCACCATCTCTTTATTTTTTACTTTTTTTTTGTTAAGGATCCATCTCTTAATTTTAATTGCATGGTTTTTTTTTGGTTAAAAGCATATAACATATATTACTAATTAGAAGTACATAACTATTGGGCTGTTATAGTAGCGAGGTCATGAGCCTCAAAATTAAGGTCTCTATAGATAAAGTTACAAAACCAAAAGCTGTGAAAAGATAACATCTGTATGCTGCTAATGAGTGGTTGTCATGTTAGTCCATGGCTGTTCTAGGTTGCCGCTGATCATCATGTAGAATAGAGTGAAGCATCCCCGAGTCTCTCATCAAAAAACATGTTCTCCACTGCTTAGCTTGGATAAGAAGAAGAACCGCTTTAGCTACATGACACTCCTCCATGGTACTATCCATCACCTTCCTTGTGATTGGGTAAGCGACCCGCACCAACACCTCACCATGCATGTTGACTGCAAAAACTCTGACTGCTCCCTGTTGAGATTGGACAAAAAAACTAGCATCATATGTGACTTGGAATAGGTTTGAGCTGTAAGGATCTCAGGTTAAGTATGTGGCTTCTAGCTGAATGAATTTGGGCATGAATCAATGCTATCCGGGAGGTGGCTATCTCAGTGCGGGGACCAAATGGCGAAGTCAAGGAGGAAACATAATTAGACCGATTGTCAATGACATCCGTTTGGAAAACTTGATGAATTGAGACCGGATCAATAACATCAGCAGAGGCAAGGGCACCCCCATGATTATTGTGATTGGAATTTGTAGAAAACCATTGGTATGTTCAATTAGACTAGGTATTCTAACAAGATATTTTAAACTTTTGAGCGTTGAATTTGGTCTTTTGAAAAATGTAATTGTTACGAGTCTGCCAAATGGTTAGAATGAAAGCTACAAACTGAGAGAGCATTTCCTCCTTAAACTCGGGGTGAGTTTTCGTTGTATCCCACATGAACTTTAGGAATGGGAGGTACTGGGCTCCCGAAAGTTATCGTTGAGCCAGTCGATAGGGATGGGCGAGAGAAACTAGAGCTGATGAATAATCGGACAGAGGAAGAACAAATGAGTAACATCTTTTGTATGATTGTGGCAGAAAATAAAACAATCCTCCAACGATATGTGTAGACGGGACAAATTGGTCATGGTGGGTAGAATATCTTGATTGCATTTCCAGAGAAGAAAAAGAGCAGACAGAGGCGCCTTGATTCTCCACAAATCTCTGAGCAACTTAGTATCAGTGTTGTGAGGGTGGTAGAGCATTCAGTTTGCTCTAAAGTAAACACTTTGGTAGCGTTATTGACTGTGAAAATTCATTTTTATCGGGGAGCTAGATCAATATGTCAGGACAATTTGAGCGTCAGATTAGGATATTATGGATATCACTAGCCACTGGGGCATGGAAGATGGAACTGATGAGGGTATCATTCAATTGGAGTTGGTGACCAGTGGGATTGTTCCATAAATTCGAGATTTTGTGTGGCAATTTATGAGTCAGGGGATTGAATAAACAGTCGGTAAGAAGAAGTTCGGGCTTGACCCAACAATCCTTCCAAAGGTCGATATTGTTTCCTGATAGCACTTGCCATTTGAGATGACGCTTCATTTTTGCCAGCACAGTGAGATTGCCTCTCTAGGCAAAGGAAGCTGAGGAGGTTTGAAAATTTGAAAATGCTTTTGTTGTTAAAATAAAGCGCTTTAAGTTGAATAACCCGAATGCTTTTAACCATCAAGGCCAAATTTTTATTCCTTATTGAGAGATATTTAGGCCACCCAAGTGCTGAGACTTAGTGATTATGTCCCAAGTACACATGTGTTGATTGCATGGGTTATATTAAGTGTGTTTCATATTGTCAAATTTTTAATTCTTTAATTTTATTGCATAGGTTATATTAATTGAGTTTGACATCATCAAATGTGAGATTCTGGATTTGTATAATTTCAAAAGGATTAGAGCATTGCAAAACTGTAATGATAATCTTTTGAAAAGAAAGCCAAGAGTCGGCAAATCTTAGGGTGTGTTTGGTTGCACGTAATCTTATGTCATGGAAATTTATGAGGGGACCACTACATTTTAGGCTAAATTGATATATCACTCCACATCCACCATTTGATTTTGTGATCAATGGTGGGAATGAACATGGGAATCACATGCCTTGGAGGGGCCAAGGAGTGAGATTCCCATGTTCATGGGACTTTCATTCCCACCATTGATCACAAAATCAAATGGTAAATGTGGAGTGATATATCAATTTAGCCTAAAATGTAGTGGTCCTCTCATGAATTTCCATGACATAGAATTCCATGCAACCAAACACACCCTTAGATCTAGAAATTTGAAGTGCTAGCCTTGCCTTGATTTAGTTTCATATCCATTGATATTTATATATGCAATAGATGCTCTTATCCATTTTCTTAGTTGAGCATAGTACAGATTTCTATTTTTCCTCATATCCATAGCTCTTGTACAACCTTTTTCTTGTCCCCAATATTCATATGATTTATCCTCAATTGAACCAACTTTCAAGTCAATGAGTGTGATGAAAACTCAATTAAAAATTCTCTGGAGTAAGCTTCCGCGTATAGAAAGATCATTGAAGTAAGCTTTCGCATATAGAAGTTAGTTGTAAGTGGAGTACTTGCTCATTATGAAACCGTGTATGGTTTGATAAGTGTCTTGAGTGAACAATCTTGTAATAGTGATATTGTTTCATACTAGATCTTTTCTCCGTGGATGTAGCTTATAGAGTTTGTGTTTGAAACTCTATAAATGAACCATGTTACATCGTGCATGTTTTTATTTTATTGCACTTTATTCACTGTTTTGTGATTGTGCAAATTATTCCTAAAGATAAAAAATCTTTCATTGAATATTAAATATCTTATAAAAGATCAGTTTAAATATAAACTTTAGATTTGTTAGATATAGTATTGAATATTAATTCAAAGATCAGTTAGATGTATAAAAAGGAAAATTCTAGGGGTCGAGAGAGGGAGCGAGCGATGGGTGGTGACCATCCATTCGCCTCGAGATAAATGACATCTCATATATCATTTTTAATACACTTATCTCGAGGCGGATGAGTGATTACCACCCATCCCTCGCCCCCTCTCCCTCGCTCCCTCCCTCGATCTGTAGCAAAGCTCGTATAAAAATTAGTGATCAAACCAGTCTAAGTTCACAATTTCACTTTGATAAGACAAGACGTCCAATCAACATTGGTTGACAAACCACAATAAATGATACTCAAAATATGTCAACTTTACGACTCCACTTATGATCACCATTTGAGCACTTAATTAGACATAAATTAATTTGTTTACATTTCGAAATCCACCTGACCTCAATCTTATGTGGTTTCTTTTATAATAGTCCATTTGGGTGCTTACTGATCTCCACCGGATCACTCAACCCAACCAAAAAACCATTGCAACTACTAAGCTATTGACCGTAACTTAACTCTAGGACTGCCGCCATAATTATCTCACCTACCTAATATCAAAGCTTCAAAAAAGCAAAAATTTACTGCACATTATTACCATAATGCTCCTCATCCACTAAGTAACATAAAATATCCCAATAGAGTGGACAGTTGATTGGGGCAAGTGACACATTTTATATGGTACTACGAGGCCTCCTTCTAAGTAAGAAAGGAGTGGGGGTGAACTGTTGTAACATAAGTTATCACAATAACGTCAAAGTCGATTGGGGAGAGCAACACATAGTAGATGAAGCTATGACGATGCTTTTGAGAAAACCATCACAGATTAAAACAGGCCTAACACGCATAAAAGTATATTCTAAAGGGTAAGTGAGTTCTTATTAAGGAGATAAAATTGTGGAGGTATATTTGGCATATGTAACACTAATCCGTTCTGAGGATGTAGTTATATTTGGTATATTAGGTTTTAAGTTCGTATGTTTTTTATTCAACCCTTACTTTCTCCCTCAAATATGTCTAAGGATATTTGATGATACATAAAATCGTCACCCGATCTAGCCATACATATGGCTCAAATCATCATAAATATTGAAGGACTGTTATGAAGTCAAGTCATCATAAATATTTATGGACCGATACGAAGAAGATGGAGGGAATCACTCCATCTCAATGAAGGAAGAGACCATTATAATAAATGGCCCCATTCATTGCACAAAAAATGATGCGTTCAAATCCCGTCCTCTTGTGAGTTTGACTTGCAAAACAGATGTTAGACTGCCAAAGACAACTTTTTTGGTGGCTAAAGGCACTCCGATGTTTAAATCAACAACTTTGTTTCAAGAAGGAAGTAAATTTGGACAAAACTTAGTTAAAGTTGCATCATGTAGATAGGATAGGCGAATCGACCTCTTTTTCTCGTACCTTTTCTTTACCTTATATAATGAGTGAATTGATGATTGCAAGCAATTGTGTGCATGACTTAAGCTCGGTTGGCGCAATGAAGGGAGACATTTATTATAACGATCTCCTCTTTCATTGAGATGGTGATTTCCTCCATCTCCTCTGTGATGGTCCATCAATATTTATTATGACTTGAGCCTTCGTAGCAATCCTCCAATATTTATGAAGATTGGGGCCATGTGTGGCTATGATTAGGTGATGATTTTATGTATCATTAATATTGATATTTGATTAATTTTTTTTTTCATCTTCATCTTCAGACTAGACTCCTTCATTTTTTCAAAACTCTAGTCCATTTATTTGTCTTTTTTTTAAAAAGAAAACTATCATTTTCAATGTCTGTTTTAAATGGATCCCCTTTATAAGCAAAAATCATTAATGGGATCCATTTAATTCCAATGGAGCAGTGGAACCATCCCTTTGAAGCATTTGAAGCAATCATAGGATGTTTTCCTAGAACAATTTTGTTAAAAAGGAAGCTCGAAATAACTTTATGGCTCTATTGAAGATCATTTCGAGTGCATTCAAACTGTTAATGAAACATCTCTCATGTTGCATTGAAACATTCCTGCATTTACTGAACATTTTCCAAAATGGATTGGTCAAATTTTAGCTTGTGGTGCTTGGAAAGTTTGGTTGGAAAATCATTTTCATAGTTAGATTCCATTTATATACTGTGTTTGGTTAGTCACATAAGTAGGAAAATAGTTACTCGAGTTCACATGATTTTATCTGATTTTCCTGATTGTTTGTCCAATCTCCTCAAGAAAATTTTGTTTCAAGTAAGCATAGAAAATATTATAAAGAAAAATTTGTTGGAAAAAACTCAAACTCTTATAGAACATAACCTGATTTAATTTGTAACAATAAAAGTACTAATATACCCATTACAACAAACATTTTTTAGTATAACTTTTTGAGTGTAATCAAATACTAGAAAATTATTTTCCTAGTAAAATAAATTTCGTAGTCTTTTTTTTCTAGAAAAAGTCATTTTCCATGGAAAACTATTTTTTAAATATCAAATACATCGTTAAAGTTTGCACACAGTGCCTTTGATAACATAATGGTACTTTTTAGAAGTATCTAATAATAAATGTGGTGCCTTTATCATGCTTCTTAAAGATTTTGAAGTATTATTTTATAGAGGCATTGGCAATTTAGGGAAAAAATGGTTTTTACTGATTGAGGAGGAAATTTTTTTTAATAATTAGGGACACTACTAAATTTAAAGGAAATATTTTTTAATTCATTTGAGCTCTGTTTAGGTTGAAATTTTCAGAAAAATTATGGGTCAACACTAGAAACAATGTTTCCAAGTTTGACACATTTGACTCTATTCCGTGAGATATGTGTTTAGGTTCATGCCATTAAAGTTTTTGGTAAGCGGTATTTGTCAGTGTTTAAGGACCATCCTTCGCTGGTTGGCCTCATGTGTTGCACCCAAGGTGGGCCCTGACTTGCTTTGCTCGCTTCATGATTATAATAGAGAAATCCTCATTTTCACATTTTATCAATATCTAGAGGCACACATGTCAAAATGGGTTGAAACTTTAACACACTGTTTCTGATGTGAAACCTTAATTTTCTCAAAATAACTCAAATGATATAGTTTTCATTTAGTCATATGTATGTAGTGTCTTAACTGTAAATGAAAACTGAGTGGGTCATAAATGGGAAGTCATCAAAATGTATTTGTCAGTGTTTAAGGACCACCCTTCGCTTGCTGGCTTCCTATGTTGTACCCAAGGTGGGCCCTGGCTTGCTTTGCTCGCTTCATGATTATAATAGAGAAATCCTCATTTTCACATTTTATTGAATATCTAGAGGCACACATGTCAAAATGGGTTGAAACTTTAACACATTGTTTCTGACGTGAAACCTTAATTTTTTCAAAATAGCTCAAACATAACTCAAATGATATAGTTTTCCTTTAGTCATATGTATGTAGTGTCTTAATTGTAAATGAAAACCGAGTGGGTCCTAAATGGGAAGTCAAAATGGAAATGTCCCTTTTAACTATCTTATTATCAGATTACTTTAAATTAAGACTGATATTACAATTGAAATTACAATACCTGAATGAACACACAAAAAGATTTAATAAAATTGGGTGCACACTGCATGGGGATAGTGTCAAATAATAATTCCAAAGGAATGGAACAAGAATGCATACTTGTCTAGGTTCTATAATAGATTCACTCCCATATGGCCGCTTAAGAATGGTTGTGATGTCTATGGTTTTGAGTTTTATACTATAAAGGCCAAGTAATTCATTCATTATTATTATTATTATTTTTTGGTAAAAGCCTAAGTCAAGAGTATTAATAATAGTGATTACAAGTGTTGTCCTGTTACAGATGCTAAATTATGAGCCTCAAAGTTTAGGTTTCTACTAATAAAATTTTGTAGTGTTTAAGGACCACCCTTTGCTGGCTGGCCTCCTGTGTTGTGCCCAAAGTAGGCATTGGCTTACTTTGTTCGCTTCATGATTATAATAAAGAAATCCTCATTTTCACATTTTATTGAATATCTAGAGGCACATTTGTCAAAATGGATTGAAACTTTAACACATTATTTTTTATGTGAAACCTTAATTTTCTCAAAATTTTAGCTCAATCAGAACTCAAATGATATAGTTTTCATTTTGACATATGTATAAAGTGTCTTAACTATAAATGAAAACTAAATGAAAACCGAGTGGGTCCTAAATGGGAAGTCAAAATTGAAATGTCCCTTTTAAGTATGTTATTATTAGATTACTTTAAATTATGACTGAAATTAATTACAATACCTGAATGAACACATATTTTTTTTTAATAAAATTGGGCGTACGTTGTAGGGGCTAGTGTTGAATAAATAACTCCAAATAAATGGGACAAGAATGCATACTTGTCTAGGTTATGAAATAGATGTTGTTCCATTTGGTCGCTCAAGAATGGTTGTGATGTTTATGGTTTTGAGTTTTTATACTAGGGTTATTTTCCATTTGGCCCCCATTGGTTTATATCTATTCCTATTTGACCTTCATTGGTTCTTTAATTCCAATCTAACCCCCATGACCATGAGTTCAACTGCGTTGACTCACAAACTCCATCCAAAATCAAAATGACCAACTTACCCTTATGCACGTGGTTCGCACAAATGTTAGGGTTTAGTCACCCATGCTCTCTCTCACAAAACACAAATCTCATCAATGGTAGAAGCTTTGATGGAACAACAATAACATCGACCGGACGACAACCATTAGCATCATTAGAATTCACTTCAGCCCCAGAAACCAAAAGCAATTTGACAACATCAACAACATTTACAGATCCACCAAAGGCATCACAGTATAGGGAAGTTCTCTTATTCGGGCCGCACGAATGATTTACATCAGCCATGGATAGAGAAAGTATCAACTTTATAAGTGATAACATCAATACTACCATAAGTAGCAGCAACCATCAATGGGGTCCTGTGTTAATGAACCATTTGTTTAGATCCGCTTCTGGCGACCATACCAGAGCCCAATCTCATCAATCAAAGATGGATCAAGATAAATCGATTTCTCCGTCAAGGTCATTATTTGCTGCAAGTTCAAGCAAGCTAGCAAAAGAATCATTGGTTTAAACTGTTAGGTGATCCATGTCTTTCATGGGTTTTATTTTCTTCCAGAGAGGACGATGGAGTCAATCAACGATGGACGAAGACAAGGGCGGAGCCAGGATTGCTGATAAAAGTGGGCAAATATTTTTGAAAAGACCAACTTACCCCTGAACATGGTTTTTCGAACCGAACGAAGATTTTTTTTCTTTTTTAACTCCCAGCAAACCCACCCTCACCAACCCTTTCACTCTCTCCTCTTCTCTTTCTCTTATATTTTCTCTCCCTCACAAACCCTCTCTCATTCTGTAATCTCTCAACTCCGCCTCTCATCTCACTCCTCTTATATTTTCTCTCCCAATTCGCTCAACTTCGTAGCAGTTGGCTATATTGAACCCTGAAACACGAACATATCGATAGCAGAGATTTGTATAAAAGGGGAACCTAAACTTATAAAATAATTCATAATTTAAGTTTTAGTAGAGTCAAGAGCCAAGATTGTAAATGAAAGGGGGCAACCTAAACTTTTAAAGGGAAAAACGTAAACTTTTAAAGGGGGGCAATATAAAAAAAAATGAGTAATTTAGTAGGATTTTTCAAAAATATAAGGAAAAAACTGACCCTCTTATCCAAAGGGTAGATCCACCCCTGGACGAAGATGATGATAACTGAACCACCATATACTTCAAAAAACTTGAAATCACACGTAAAGACAATAAATTTACAATCATGGACCCTAGAATCAGATATTATACCCATGAATAAAATCAAGAAAGGATCGAATAAATAAAAAACAATATCTTACTTTTGAATCAAGAGACCAGTTTCTTGAAGAAAAAGAAAACAGTGGAAGAAAAAACTCAACAAAGAAGAAAACCACCATTGAAATCTAGACTTGGGACAGAAGATAAGAAATTCCCTATTTTAGGAGAAAAATGTGAATCTTGGTTAAAACTAGGGCAATAAAAAGATTTTTGGATAGGAGAGAGAGATCAGAGAAGAATCTGAAGGTAATAAGATCTAATTTGCTCAAAAGCAGTCAAATCAGTTCATCAAGGTGAGTTTTCAAGCTCTCCAATCTCTTGTTTCCACTCCAGAGACCAAACTAAAGGTCTTCTAAGAGATTCATAAACTTTGATGAACACAAATAGATGTTAAACTCCATCAAACTAACTTCATTTCAACACAAAATTAGTATATAATTAACACTGCTGAGATATAATGAAACAAAATTTTCAAAAAGATTCATGAGATAAGAAGATTATAATATAGTCGTTGGTTGGATGATAAACGTAGAACAAACAAAACTCAAGCTCAAAACATCAGTGTTTATAGCTAAAACAAAGTGAACGAGATCGAATATGGAAACCATCACCAAACGAGATAATGTAGTAACAGATCTCCAGATTCTGAACAAAACAACGGGTTCAAACTCCATTAGTTTTCATATAATTCCTAATTGGCCCATCTTTATTAAAAAAAATATTTAGTCATTTTAAAAACATGTGCATGCCACATGCACAAGGGTAAGTTGATCATTTTAAAATTTGGATGGAGTTTAGTCAAAGCAGTTAAACTCAGAGTCATGGGGGTTAGGTTGGATTACAAGAATTAATGGGGTCCAAATATGAATAGAAATAAATTAATGGAAGCCAAATGGAAAATAACCCTTTATACTACAAAGGCCAAGTAATTCATTGATCATTATTGTTAGCACATTGTTTCTATCCAAATAAGCAATTCCGTTTTGTCTTCAAAGTTGTAATTGCTAGTGAAAAGAATATACCAGGGTCTATGTATGAACCTACAAATCTAGCATCTCCATTGTAAGTGGGATGACAATGGGCGGATAGGTGGAATTTTTCCATATCTGTCCCCGTCTTGCCCAGATAAAACCATCCACACATTCGACTCGTTTAACCTTATTTTTTTCAAAATCTGCCCCACCACAAATACTGCCCCGCTCCATTTATACCCCAAGATCTTCTAATGGATAAGAAATCCATGCCTTGCCCCACAAGAGCCCCGACTACGTTTAAATTAAATGACCATTTTGGCAACAACCAACATAGCCGCCCTCCCATTATAGCAAAAACCCATCCATTTTGCCAAACCAACGAGACTTAATTTAGCTAAGAGCCCCATAGAAAATTCAAGTGTCTAGGCTAGTTTTATAAGATCAAACACACAACATTGTTAACTTTTAGGTAACATGGAACAATATTTTTAACATGAAATTTGAGTTTTGGCTAAGTAACATGAAACTTGACTTTTAGATGATGTGGGACTATCTTTGTAACCAAGAATATGACTTTTGGCTATGTAAATGAAGCTTGACTTTTATGTGATTTGGTACTATGTTTATAACATGAAATTTGACTTTTAGCCAAGTAACATGAAATTTGACTTTTACGTGATGTGGGACTATAATTTGTGAATGAACAATTTAAAGGTAGGAAACTTAATTTTGGTTATGCTTAGTGATGACACATCAAACAATCACTCGATCACATCCATACATGTGGCATGGGCTAACTCTAACATGAGAAAGGCTTCAGTGCGGTCCCAAATGAACCCATTCATAAACTGTTGTTTAGCTCACAAGTCCGATGCCCAAGCCCAAGACACGTTAGCCCAAGAGGCATGGATCTTAGAGCTTGGCTCAGGAAAATAAGGCCCAAACACGAATCTCAAAGTTGTCATAGGCCCGAGATCCCCTCGCACGAATCTGTTCTTAGCCCAATCAACATTGGGTCCTAAACAGAGTCAAGTGCCGAAGAGACTCAGTCATGCACATGTAAGATCTTATGCGAGATCTCCTCCCTCCATCACGCCTTTAATCGTAGGGATAGTTGAGGAGGGAACACTCACTATTAAAGATGGTGAAAGAAAGAAGAAAGGTACTGATGATACACCAAAACATCCTTCCATCTACACCATACACGTGTCATGATGATCTCTAGGAATAACATGGCCAAGTATCAGTCTAGCAGTGATCCGGCCCGCAGCATCAAACCCCCAAAATGCAGTTCGCTAGACGGACCCGACATACAGTGTTCTGCTAAGCCCATACATCTCAAAGTCATCCTTAATACCCGTAAGACCTATTGAGGCAAGTATCTCGGGGATCAGCTTCGGACGGGCAAGCAAACAGTACTTTGTCTCCAACTAGGAAGCAAATGCTAGAGTATATGTCATACGTGGAAACTTCCACCCATGGACAACACTTCGATGAGGAACTATCTCTTACATATCTAAGAACATAGGACTAGCAAAGAAACTTCCCTCCAAAAGGCGACTCCTAATTAGAAAATGATCTCCAGGAAGATCTCTTTTCCTAAACTACAGCACCGATGGCTTGGCCAAACCAGGACTCCACTACAAGAAAAATTGTGATCAATAGCGTTTAAAAACTGCTATGGTAGGATACCATAGCGGTTTAGTAAACGCTATGACAACCGGCGCTATAATAGAAACAGAGGATATCATAGCGTTTTAAAACGCTATGGAAGGTGGATTATTTATAGCGTTTCAGAAACGCTATGGTATAGTATACAATAGCGTTTTCGGTAGACTATACCTGGTTTACAATAGCAGTTTAAAAATGCTATGGTATGGTTTAACAATATTTTTTTTCTTACCATAACAGTTTTGAAATGCTATTAATCAACATTTTTCTTGTAGTAGAGCTAGTTCACCGTAATCTGGAAACTTAAAAAGGTAATCTAGAAACTTAAAAAGGATAGTAACTAGCTATCAAGACACAAGATTATGGAATATATTTTATTGACAACAAATTTTAATAACAACTCAAAAATGTACCAATACAAAACCATTCATGGTGCACAATAACTCTCGAAAACAGGAAGGGGAGTAACTAACTACTAAGAGTGCTAGCATTCTCACTTCTTGAAGGATGTTCAAAGCCCACTATTCCCAGGCTTAAGTCTGGTTCAGTGGATGACCATGCAACAAATTAAACACTCAGTTTTCAGCTACTCAGTTGGGACTTCTCCCATCCATTGCATCTTTTCCCCATCCATCTGCAGTTGTATCCTGTTCGTTTGACATGAATGGTTGATACTGTGGTGGGTGGTAAAACTGTTGCGAGCTCAAGTTGTTTAGATTAAGGCCCGTTGTGCTTGGAACATGATGTAGACCTCCATTTGACTTCATTATTTCAGGGGTTGTAACACTGTTTGGGTACCATCCAGCAATTCCAGGAGGAGAAGCACTGACACTTGTGACTGGAGGATTCTGCTTTGCATTGATTGATTGAGAACACAACAACAACATAACAAGCTTCTCCTCCTGGAATCCTCCAGTAATTCCAGGAGGAGAAGCACTGACACAAGTTAAAAACCGGTTCCCGCAAAGTACTAGTTTGGAGGTTTTTAACTTCACTCCCAACAACAACATAACAAGCTTGGGGAGGTGCAGACTGTTCAGAGAATAAAACAAAAATGAAAAACTGTTCAAAGTAAATCAATCCTACCAACATACTTTAAACCAAACTGTTCAAAGAATAGAACCAAAATGACAATGCAACAAGAACATGAACAGGGATGTATTATCCTTTACGTAATTTAGCAAAAGACAAAAATAATATGATTGTCAATCCTAACTGAACCGGCGCTTTGGATTTTGCCAAACTGCATAAAGACTTCCATAAGCTTCTTAATGATACAACAAACATGAAGTGGAGACAAGAAATAGGAATTACCATCTCAATGCCATCTTGATTGGTGTAGTGAGATAGGATGTAAACACATCTGCAGGAAACTCGGCACTGTGTGGAAGATTTTCATGCGCTTCACATGCGGCAAGTAAAATGCAATCTTTCAAGGATGATCTAGATGAGCTGGGAGAGTTCCAATCTAAGCACTAATCAAAGATAAAAATTAATATTAAAAGAGGAAACACGGAGAAAGAAGGCACACATAATTCCAACAAAACATTTTGCTCAAAAACTACATAAAACTATCAAACAGCTCAAGAAATTACTGCGAACCTCTATAAAGGCATTAACAATCATCCCAGCAGAGGAGCAGTGAAATACATATATTGAGGGTGTCTTCAGCCATGAGTCCAAGTCATTGATGGGCAGCGGTATGTACTGCGTATAACTCTGAATTCAATGCATTATTATTAAATCATCTGCATAAATACATATATTGACTTTAATGTTCACTTCACTTCCATAAAAACACCTGCATAAAACACACTAGGGCATACAGAGGTTCACTTAAGTTCACCTGAATAAAAACACAACTTTTGTTTTGACATTTACTTCACTAGAGCATACAAAAGTTCCAAACAAAGTAAAAGTGATAGCAAGTAGATAACTAGCAATACAGATGTAGTAAACATAGAGTCATGGTAGGTCGCTGACCTTGGCTGAGCACAACATATGAAACATTCTCTTTATATCAGAACATGTGAAAGATGAATCACACAAATCCACTTCCATTGTAACAAATACATCCCATTAAAGCTGAAGTAGAAAAGGTTCAACACTCTTAAATCTCACAGAAAAGCATCAAAAAGTGAAGTAATATTACAAAAAGTACAAAAGTATTCAGATTTAAGTATGTTAGCTCTTAAATCTCACAGCCTCAAAACCAAAATGCAAAACATTGTTGTGGAACTCAGATGAAAAGGAACACACTGATTGAAGCCTTTTGATGGTTCCAAAAAAGTGAGGGAAGACCAAAAAGGACATGTTGAGATGAAGGAATTACTGGTGCGTCTAAATTAAGAAACATGTGCTCCAAACTTAATGAATAATTGAACATAATTTATGGAACATACTCCAAATCAAACAATGACAATTATCAATTAAAAAAATCTTCATTTTAATAGCCTAAATATTAAAAAGTAAAAGAAGGGGAAATTGGGGGTGGCAGTCGAGTTTAGCGTGCTACCTTGCATTTTCCTTCAGCCATTTGCATAAGCATATTCCTTCACTTTTTGGTGCTGTTTGTGGCATCAAATATTCCAACCAATGATGAAAGGACAGCCATAAGAAAATTTTTGAGGGGAAAAAAAGGAAAGCTGCAACTAAAACTAGTTAAAATATGAATATCTTACCTGATCACCTTCTTGCATCCAGACTATCATATCTTCCATTGCAAGGCCTGCTACCTAGTGGCATGTGAGATAATGACACTTTGTGCAAAGAAGGAAAGGTATGTAAATAGCGAAGGGCCGCATTCATAAAGAGCCAATACTGATTAACTAAGATATCATTGAAAAAAATGTCTGACCGTGCCCCTTTTACACTGATGATTGCTTAAGTTACCAGCCAATCAAAATTTTGCTTTTCATGAAAGAGTATTAAGTAATGAGCATGAAACCCCCTAAAAAAGAATTTTTCAACATTTGCCATTAACACTATTAGAATTACACGTACACGCTACTGTCCTATTAGGAGGGCCTTTGCAATTCATAACACTAGACCCAACATTATGCCCCTCAAAGCACACTTTTATTGGAGAACTTTAATTAATTCGCCAGCTCAGTCAATGAAAGACTTGAGCTTGTATGTAGATATGAAAATCATTGTTAAATAATCCCTATCAAGTTTCTAAAATGATGCTGTCAGAGAGTATATTCAGATTAAAACAGAGTATATCAAAACTTTATTATGTATTTATGTGATCTGGATACTACTATATATGTCTACATCTTGTTACTTCATATATACTACTATATATGTCTACTATCAAGTTTCTAAAATGATGCAGTCAGAGAGTACATTCAGATTAAAACATAGTATGTCTGCTCTGATTTCACCAACTTAACACTCCCACTGAAATGAAAGCCATAACTAAATCAATCGCAAAATGAATACAAGAACCTGAATCATACGAGACGAAACTCTCCCCTTGGTTGATCCAAACACTTTTTGAGCAAAGTAGTTACGTTATGTTTCATCATCTTAGAACTTGAATCATAGAAAAAAAGGAAGCAATTGGGAAGGGTTTCTAAGAAAAAACCACTTTCTCAAGCATCCTTATCTACCAAAATCCCTGGGAACAAAATCTAGATCTAAAAACACAACCAACATAACAAATATTCAAAATATATATATATATATTCATGAAAACTTACTTAACAGAAACAACCCCTTGTCTAGATCTGGAATCAAAAGACATATCCATGTCCTCATTCTAGTCTCATGAAGTACATTATATGCATAAGTTCAATATGATACAAGCAAAAACATAAACTATAACAACCAGTTTTTCTTTTCATGAGCATGCAAGGTGGTTATGGTAGACCACAAACCTTTAGAAGAAATGAAGATACCATTAGCCTAACAATTGACAAGTACTTCATGTCATAAGAAATAGTACTAGATGCTAAATATATTGAACCTGAGTTGTTCTGTGCCCTCCGCTGCAAATAAATTGGGATATAAATCTAGGTTTTTCTGGTGAGTCAAAGTCATTGCTTTCATCTCTCCAATAGTAGCAGAGCCAATAACAACCTGAAAATGCCATTGAGAACCTAGGTCAGGCAGAGTGCAACTATCAACGCGCTACATTAGAATTTCACTCATGCAGCCCCAAGATGATGAACTTAGTTGATACAGACATAAGAATGACACTAATGGGACATAATGGACACACTCAGCACACAAGTCAACTACAAAAATTACTTCCCGTGCAAGCAATTATGTGAAGAAATGTGTTCTCACCTTGCATTGAAATACTTTTCTTGCCGCCCTAGCTAATGGATATGAAATGAACTTGAATTACTACAGATCTGCATAGAGGTATAAGTGCCTCCCTAGTTCTTCAACCGGCTTCTTCCTGGTTTTGAAGGATGGGAGAGAGTGGTGCAGTAATTTCAAGCATCTGCAATCATGACAGAGATTGTATAAGTGCATGTTCTTAGCTTGAAACTGAAAGAAAAACATGGAACTTATTTTAACAGAATGAAAAGGTGGTAAAAGTAAGGAAAATGGAAATTTAGATCGAGCTGGTTCAGATTCAGGTGTGATTTTAGGCAGTAGTTGAGCAATATATATCTTACAATGCAATTTAACCATGTGGCAGCATGAAGATCACTCAATGGATTCATGGACCATAGATATATTTTGTTTTTCATTTAATAGAGTTATGAAAGCAAGAATGAAAACGAAATGAATTTTTGTGGCTACAAGTCTCCAACAAGCTACCATCAACTTAGATTCATGAAAGACTGTCAAACAAGTTGTGAATAAAAGATTCAAGTATTTTATTATATAGAAATTAAAGTTTCTTTTTTGTATTGTAACAAAAAATACAGTAAGTGAAGTCTATACTATTATATCTCCGCTTATAGCTTACCAACATTAAATACCAAAATGCACAAGACAACATGGGACGCAGAAATCATTATATACAATGCAATATTCCAAATTGCTTCACTGAGCTGCTAGATAAAAGCCTTTAATCTTTCAAATTGAGGAAACTGTACTCTTGGATAGCATGCTCAGAACATGGGTGGGACGGGGTGCAAGAGATTAAAGAAGTACTTGATCGCCATAACTACCTAATTGAAAAACATCTTCCCTAATATAGTCATGTGCAACTTCAGTGAACAAGAACTCTTTTCTTCTTTATTTTTTTTTAATTTTGTAATGATTCCATAAAGATTAGAAGAATGTTACCTGGAAACAGTGTTGACAACATTTGAATGTTTCCACCCAAAGGAGAAATATATACCTTGATCATCACAGGATAACCAATTTGATCAGCAACCTTGATAGCTTATCTGTAGTCTGTAATCAAACAGATAAAGTGAAAGTTAAGTTAGGAAGCCAATGCACAAAACCACTGATGGAGCTTTAGCACAACAATTAATCAATCTATATACCTCCAACAATCCGTCACTCCCTGGTACAGTTGGCACACCAGCATTCTTCATAGTCTTTCTTGCAGTGGCTTTGTCACCCATAACACGAATGTTGTTAGGCTGCAAGAACATAAGCCCCAAGATTGTAATAGTTATAATATGCCAGCTTAAGTTGAGAATATTAATTGAACAAGGAACATAATTTTCATAAAAGGATGTCACTGCTCATCCTACCAAACCATAATGATAAATTGTAATAGTGTGTCACATACAAACAGGATTTAAAAGCCTTCATAGAACATTTACATTTTCATCCTTTCAAGTTTCGATAACATGTTAGTGAAATTCTAAAATTTGGTTCGTTGTCTATATACTTCATGATGTGTAAATGATTGGAAAAAGCAATTGCAAGATACGATACTTTCTCCAATACATAAATACATACCCCAAAGTCAAAAAGAAATAAAATACATGGCTATGACAGGATTAATGTTAAAAAAGGGTGTATGTTGATTAAAAGTACTCACGTTAGGTCCTATAAAGTTTATGCTGTGTTCTCTGCACATTTCAACAAAAGCTGCATTCTCGGCAAGGAAACCATATCCAGGATGCAACATGGTACATCCACGATTGATAACAGCAGATAAAACATTTGGAATCACCAAGTATATGAGCAAGGAAAGTCACCCCAGTTCCCGATGTAAAAGTACATTGTGAGGTCCTTAACCCTTTAGCTTGCCCAGAAAACAAACCCTTGCAGAGAAACCACAAATCAGACAAATAATTAACAAGCTCTGCTATCCAAATTGACAAACATAAAATGCATGTGCAAATCATAAACCTTGTAAATAACATCTTTTGCATATAAATATTCACAATGTTAATTTGATATTTAGTTTAGTTGAAACATCAAATGTTGAACATGAGCATCCAAACATGTTAAATGTTTTGAATAAAAAAACAAGTAACCAAAGACAAATAAGAAACATATTAGCAAACCAACCATCGTGAAAGCTTTCAAGGGGAAACTTGGTTCTCAATCTTTCCAACCGGATATCAATTAATTTTTTTTTTTTGAAGTATGGTACTTGGTCAGCTTCTTATGCCAGTCCACTCGCAAAACCAAGATGAAACAAATTCAAGTAATACACTCAATCATTAAGATGAATACCAAATGCATATAATTGTTATTCTAGAACCTTGTCATGCAAGTCAAACACAACCTTATAATATCATCAAAAGTTAGCTAAATTGCCCATGAAAACCTATATGTAATCAAAATCATTTCTAAAATTCACTCATCATTCATGAGTATATCTTTCATTTCTTTGTCATGAGAATTATGTTTCTTCTGGTTGAGGTGAGAATACTTTTCCCACCATGACTACATAAATAAATGACAATCCCATCCAATATTAGAAAATTGACAATGGCTTCACCCGCAATCAAGCCCTTGACAATTTTCTAACACAACCAAGCAGTCTTAAAGTTTTTACTCAGAGAGAAATCTGAGCCATTAGACAGGCCACCTTATATGTTACCAAACTAGCAGACTAACCACATTCACACTTCATCATCCAATTAAGCACACTTCTAGTAAAACACCTCACTGCCCAAAAACCACCAACAGATTGCAAGCATTACATGTCCAATTACTTCTCTTTCTCATGCACAAACACACACTACAACTAGATCCACTCCTCAGCATCATCAACCTCTTTAATACAGTATGTGCAATACTATTTGATTGTACAAACTGATGCTTCAAAGTATCAAACAAACCACCAAAGTCTTTCAACTAATCAATATAGAAGAACACCAATGTTACCTCTGAACATTCAGTGTTACCATCTACAACTAACTACAACTCATTGTAGAAGAATTGAGCAATAATAATATGCTAGAAGCATCAAATTTCCAATTTTTATCCTAACCCACAAGCATCTAAACAAATACACACTACATGCGTCAACAATTCACCTTATTAGATCCATACATTATCCACATTTAAAAACACAACCTTTCTTCTATCCAATCAAATCAAACAGAATCATTTAAACATAATATGTACTTACAGGTACATGAGCAGAGCAGACAGATTTATACACAGTCATGGAGTCCATACTTGAACTACAAACCTCAACCTGCCAAACTAATACAAACCCATCTCAATACCAGTAAATTAAACAACCCCAAGTGATCAAAACTTCAAATTTCAAGGAGAAACAACACGATTGGATCTAAAACTAACCTTTAATGCAAAGCAAAAAAATTGGGGTTTCGAGAATTGGAGAGAAAACCAGAAATCAAAACATCAATATTTAGGAAAAAAGGGCACCATCAAAACATGTCCAACATTTTATCTAACAAGAAATCAGTATGCTAGCTTAACTCACAAATCAAGAACCAACCTTGTAAATCAAGCCCATTGCTTCTCATACTTCAATGATGGAAAGTTCATTCAAGTGCATAACAAATTTCATTCATAGACAGGAAAAAATGACTAATATGAAATTGAAACCTCATTAAGATGAGTAATTAACATCAAACCTGGTTTATGTAAATTTCTTATCTCTGGCAACTCCTCCAAATTTAATCTGCCAACCCTTTTCCTATGACAGCAAAGACAGAACACTTTTAAGTGCATATGAAATAGAAAATTAGTTTTGGGATACATTAGTTAGAAGCAACATAGGTATCATACTGAAACAAACAATACTACCTACTGCACTTATACTGTGAAACCTTTGAAGCATATGTTTCAATTTCAACTGGATCAGCAATCCTGTATTTGTTGATTGTCCAAATACATACAACTTCTTCAGAACAAGCAATAATAAAGTCCCCATTTTCTAAGAATTTGCCATCCCAAACACAACCAGGATGCCCAATGCCTTGCACACACACCACATGCGACTAAAACTGTGAATTGATGAACCAAAGACATGATGTAATCAAGATTGGCCAAAGAAATCAAGTTCGAAATTCACAAAATCGATTTTGAAATTCACCTCAGGAATTTGTGAATTTCTCAAATAACAACGAACAAACATTTGACTTGATAAACTAAAACCTCAACCATAAACACTTCAAAAACGATAACAGTTGAAGAGAAGTACCTCTAAGAAACCTTCCGTATCAGCAGCGAGAGCCTCCAAAGCCAATTGCGCCTCGTTCAACTTCAATTCAACCTTACTCGCCATATCTCCAATCGTTACTTTCCCACCACGCGAATACACCGAGAAGCTAGAGCCATTGTTGAATAATTAATAATCAAATTAAAGAGAACCAACCATACCCATCTCCCCAAATCAAACAAGAACCAAAACCCAGATTGTAAAGGGAGGGAAAGCAGCAGATAGAAAGAGGGAGGGCGACGGAGAGATGGAGGGAGCAGTGAGGGAGATGAAAATGAAGATATGGAGAGAGCAGTGAGGGCAATGGAGAGATGGAGGGAGCAGTGAGGGAGATGGCGAGATGGAGGGAGCAGGGAGGGAGATGGAGATATGGAGAGAGCAGGGAGGGAGATGGCGAGATGAGGGAGCAGTGAGGGAGACGACAAGATTGAGGGGAGGGTGGAGTTTCATTGAGTTCTAACTCGAGCGCCCAGTAAAACGAGGGAGGGAATAGCGAGAGCCAAAAAGCTCGCATTTTTTTTTATAGTGTTTTCATTTTTGTTTACATCAAAATTTGATCTTTTGATAGCGTATTTAGCAAAACCGCTATTAACAAATGCTATTATTGGGCATTTGTGTTGTAGTGCTCCAACACTATAAATAAGACAGGAGGTTGGTGAATAAAGGTACGCTACAAATTTCATATTTACAACTTTAAGCCTCTCTCAGAGGCATGTCTGACTTTAGCATCGGAGTACCATCAGCCATCACAACGGTGGTTCGTGGCTCACGTGCGTTCCTTGTGCAGGCCAAGGTCAAACAGGGAGCGAAAATCAATTGCATCTGTTTTGCGCTGTTCGTGGGGACGATAGAGTTCCTAGCAAAGCATTGACATCATCTCTCTTCAGGGTTTAGGAACATGATGACCACCAGATCCCATAACAATGGAGACCAGGGGACACATCGAATGCTCAGACTTGCACTATACCACTGCTTCCAGCGGTATTAGCAACACAAGGGGAGCAGGCTCATACCCTCTTGCCAGCAACAAGGGGAGTAGGCTCACACCCCCGTGCCAGCAACAACGACTATGGACCTCAGGATGGATCTACTACCATCCCAGATACAGAAGATCACTAAAACAGTGGAGATCTTCACTCAATCTCCAGACGACAATAAAGAGCAGGCGCAGGAGTGTCAATCCCCCACTAGTTATCACTGGATTAGAGGTGGCGGCGCAGTCAATGGAGATCCAACTTTTAGGGCAGACAAACCTGCCACGCAGAACCCCCTCCGTTTATAGGCTCACAACCTAGATGTGTTGTACAACCTTTCTGTTTTCCTGTTCATGGACCACATCATGAATGACTCCCTGCCAAAAAAGTTTAGCCCTTTGAAGATTGAGTTATATGACGGGACCGGTGACCCGTTTGATCACTTGCATCATTATCAGCACGTGATGGCACTCAAAGAAGGTTCCGAATTGGTGTTGTGTAAAACGTTCCCTATCAGACTGAAGAAGTTAGCGCTGACATGGTTCCATAGCCTCCCGCCAAAGTCAATTGACTCATTCAAGGCACTGGTCAAAACATTCCTCACATGCTTTGTTGGCAGCCAGCAGATCAGGAAGGGCTCGCACTATATACTCACCCTAAGGTAGAAGTCAAATGAAATGCTAAGGGAATACATCACACGCTTCAATGACAAGCTAACGCTCATCGATGACTACAGTAATGATACCTCCATTATGGCTTTTACTGCGGGGCTAGGAAGGGGAAAGTTTTATGACTTACTCACCCTGGAACCCCCATTGATACGGTATACTCCCTGAAAAGCACTTTGAGGTACATCACTTTGGATGACATGAGAGATGCAGAGAAGGAAACTGAAACATAAAAGAAACCCTCCGATTCTAGAGACAGAAAGGAGAGAAAGAGACAAAAAGACGAAGATAGAAACAAACAGAAGCGCAATGACAGTAGGTCAAACTCTGGCTGTGGCAGCCTAGAAAAATCTTCCAACTTTGTCGGGTCCAATACCATAACCCCCTCAACTCTAGCTTGACAGACGTCCTCAATTGCATGAAGAACTGGGAGGATCTGAAATAGCCCCAGAAACAGCGCAGAGACTCCTTCTAAACATGACAACAAAACTATTGCTCGTACCACAAGGAGGGTGGCCATGACACCAACGACTGAAGAGTCTGAGGAACAATTTTGAGTATTGGATTCAAAAGGGCAAGCTGAAAGAGTTCCTGGGCTAAAAAAAGGTGGGATCGAAATAAGGAGAGAGGAGATGCGGTCAAAGAAATAAAAAAAGAGGTTTCGGGCATTATATATGTCCTACACGGAGTCAAATCAGAAGGGGAATAGTCAAACAAATCACGGAGGTGGACACTCCTTGAGATGCGAACATAGCCCACCAACGAGGACCGATAAGTGTAATACTCATAAGTACAAAACCCAATCCCGACTTTGACTTTTATAGACAAGGACCTCGAAGGTGTTTGCGCAATGTCCTATTCTATAACACATTATGCAGCATGGACCTCAAGGAAGAAAACTTAACACCTTCCGGCTACCTGCTGATTGGGTTTAACAAAAAAAGATGCTACCTAATCTGGAAGATAAAGCTAGCAGTGGTGGCAGGAGAGCCACAGTTGAGGAAGGTCCTATTCCTAGACTTCATGGTGGTAGATGCCCTGACTACCTATGACCTCATCTTGAGGAGGCCCTGGCTTCACCAGATGGAAACAATGGTTTCCACTCTTCATAAGTGCGTCAAGTATACTGCCAACCACTTAGAGGGAACAATTCGATGTGACCAACCAATGACATAATGTGGTTGCCACTATGTCGTGCTAAAGTAGATAGATTGTTCTTAGATATAGCTAGAGCCTATGAAACAAGTTGAGCAGAAGCCAGACGTAGAAACTGGGGAGGACTCGCTCCTCCTAGATGGGGACAAAGACCCAACAACAGTGGCTCAACTTAAAGATGAAAAATAGTCCAACATTACAGGAGCGGTCCGCTCTCTGGCACGACGTTACGTCTGGCCAAACGAGGAAGTCATCGCAAACAAAAACACAATTCCACAACTGTAAGCAGGAGTGGGAGGACCCTCCCAAGCAAGGTTTACTCTTTATTAACCTCAACGGTGTTGAAAAAACTTGACAATTCGCTGAAGGTACTTACGATTAAAGCAAGGACCACGCAAATTTACTTCAGGGCCGGATCAACCTATCTCTGCCAACAATCATTCTAACCAAGTGCTTAGCTTTTTTTTAGTAGTCAGTTTAGAGGTTTAATTCTTAAGAATTTATGTGATTTGGACTCCTTTGAGAAATAAAAGTGAATTACGCAAACACACTCTATTGATTACTGGAAAGATGTTACAATATTTGCCCAGATGACGGGTGCAAAAGATTACAAACTACAAGCATTCAAATCTGATGTGATATTCAGTAAAGATTCGCTTAAAAAATTTGACTTCAGAAAAGGACTCAAAGTGACAATAAAGGTACCCAGGGTAGACTATGGTACCTACTAGAAATTTTGCTCTGTGATTTCACCGGAAAAGGTTATTTATGAGCAAGAGAAAATGTACACAAAGAAGTATGAAAAAATGAACTCAATTCAATACTCTGTCAAACCCACCTCGCAAGGATGATATGAAGTGGTATAAAATCAGCAACCCGAGGCCCCGTGACATGTCGACCGAAGCTAAAGCCAATTCACATGCTCGATCCGCCCAATCAACAAAACATGGGACAAGAATCAGGTTGAAACAGATCGAGTGCACCCTCCCATTGAGGTATGAGATGGGTGTCTAGGAGTCAATGGCCCACTCCGACAGGCCATGTCCAATTTCACTCCGCCCCGCAACTCTGAGTTTCAACGTAGCACAACGTATCAAGGCTAGATGAGGAGGGAGGAAAGCAACCACTCAAAAGTTGGCTGCTAGTGTTATCTCAGAAATTATGTTGTTCGAAGAGCTAATGAAGCACCAGCACATAAAAGACATTCTAGTCCCTTGAGGGGAAGTTTGTACTACTTCTTCGCAATACGCGAAGAGATTACAAGGTCTCAATGAACCAATCAAGTGCTCATCCAGAGCGGGTGACCACACATAATAAGAAATCTACTCAAGATCACCACTGCAAATGTCAAACATTCAGAGACTCAAGTCACAAAAACCCCAAAACACATTCTATGAGTAAAAGCATCTGAAAATGCATTTTTTAGAAGATAATACCAACAACGGTGAAGAAATGCCATTATATAGATGTAATGGCTCATCAAACAGAAGCATCAACATAATACTAGCATTGAATACCGTAAGGGAAACGAGGAGACGATGGTTCCCATGAAAATCGCACAGGTCTACATTCAATTAATTACTAACGTTACACGCAACGCTAGGACCTAGTTTTTTCTTATATGGGCCCATCACCTCTGCTCACTATCCGGGCGACACTCTACTACGTGCACTGACGCAAACAGTAGAGGCCCTAGTCACTATTGACACATGGAGAAAACCTACATATCACTAGTTGATTTAAGGTACTTCTTTTTAAATAACTTTCATTAAATTTAGTTGAAGCTAATCCGCACAATGCAATCCAATTTCGAAAGTAGGCTCGCACGCCCATAATAAGTGAAACCCCAACCTAGCCAGGTAAGCTTAGTCAGTTTTGACTGATGATGACGACTTCTAGTTCACCCTGAGGCCTAGTTCGCTACGCACGAATGTCGATGGCTTAGGAAGTGAGAGTCTAGTTAGCGCTCTCACGCTTGATGATGATGACTCACCAGGGATCATTGCCATCTGGGGATGATGATCGCCTAACCCAACCAGGTAAGCTTAGTCAGTGATGACAACTTTTGGTCAGCTCCCAAGACTGTAGCCCACTCCGCATGGGTGTAGATGGTTTGGAAGGTGGGAGCCTAACAGTTTCGACTGATGTCAGCAGTTCCAACCTCCCATGCATGATCCTGAGGAATTCAAACGTGCTTTGCACTTTGAGAAACTCTTTCTCTTGCATTTTTGCTGTAGCAAGGTCACGCTCCAGCAGTTCATGCTTGCTTATCAGTGCGTCAGTCTGGAACTGCTAAGTAATCAAGTTGTCTTTAATTGCGTTAAGTTTGTTCTACACTAGGAGGAAATGCTCCCCAACTTTTCTTCCTTCCTTAGCATTGAATTCAACATCGGCCTCTAACTACTGTCTCAGGACAGCTCGCTCAGGTTTTTTCCTTGTATTCTCCTTAGAAAAATACCACAACTCAGAGCGCACTTTAGCCTCAGTTTCCAGCTCAACTTCTAAGCCATGGAAAACCTGGTACAACTATTTTCTGAATCTATCCTTGGCTGACACAACCTCTGCTAAATCAGATTCTAGGGCTTCCAGACGAACTCTCTGAGCCTCAGCATCAACGGCTGATTATTCCAGCCTCCTATCTTCAAGCTGCTTTCTCAGTGATTCAATCTCGAAGAGTGCATCAGAGTATAACTTCTGCATATTAGAGAAGACACACTCCATGGTCGCCTCAACTTTCATCCCAGTGACTGCCACTTGGCTTAAATGCGACATCCCTAGTATAAGATGTTTCATCCCTTTACCCATATACTCTCCCAGCGTATCCTCCTCTGGCTTTAAAGCGTAGTTCACCAACAAACTATAACGTCTGCTGATATGCTTCCTAGAAGCATAATCAATGTCAATCTGCTGGTGCCAAACCCGGTTGCTCATTTTTACTACATCCGGAGCAAACAAATTCATCCGCGAATTTAGATGAAGCTTTCCCAGATGCAAAATTACACTGACACTGCCCTTTGTAGTTTTCACTGTGCCTGGGCCCTCATCCACCACCTTTACCTTGTCACTAGTAGTCGACCCTCTGTTGTGAGCCGGCTCGGTAGAATCCGAAGAGAAAAAAGGAATCAAATTCTTCATCGGATCCTTTGTTATATCGATATATGACCTAGAGCGGGATGGAAGGAAGTGCACTACAAAGAGGGTCCACGCCGCAGTGGCCACTGTCAGACAATCCAACAGCGGGACAAGAGAACTTGGGGGCCACAAACAAATCTTTATCAAGATACTCCAGTAAAAACAGGTTTGGATTAGTCAATATTAGTAGAAGCCGCCACAATAGCCAACATCAGCTTCTTATTCAAAGCTTTTTCTTGCTCGGTACTCAGCTTTGACGTGTCATCAACCCCTACTAGCCGTAAGTGGTCCTTCTCCAAATCAGATGCTTCAACCTCCGCCTAGGCAGACAGGTCAGAATCATGCTTCCCCTTCAAAGGAGCGGACCATTTGTAAGCAAGCTTAGTCTGAGTGCGAGACCTTTTTGAGCCCATGAAGGAAACAAACGTCTTAGAAAGCCTCTTCGTGTTTGATAAACTGGAAACCTTACCTTTCGAGGCCTTCTTCTTCTTGGAAGGAGTTCCACATTCTGACTGAACCTTCGATACTCTGAAAAGAGTGGGAGCCACATGCCAATGGACCCATAACCCACTGCAACTAAAATTGGAAGTGTAGATAACATCATCCATTTTCATTCAAGGCATGCTACAGAATGCCTTCACAAAAACTTTTCCTCTAAGGAAAAATGAGTAGTGGGGAACCTCCCTACAGAGAACCCATGTAAAGATCAGCGTACGGTCGACACAACGAAAGCAAATGAAGAAATTATACTTATGAAGTGGCCTGAACTCCCGCTCAAGCGGGCGACCATTGAACTCAAAATACTTAGGGTCCGAAGGAGCCAGGAAGCAGTGTTTCTCCAAGAACTTGAAGTCATCCGACAGTTTCCCAAAGCAAGCCAGCTACTTCATATCACACACGGTGTGATCGTTTAGTCTAGGAGAATTCAATAACTGAATCACCCACGGAGTCACTCGGACACCAGCGTTCTTTGGCCTGATCAATATATGGAGAACAATCCTGTACCCATTCGGTACCAACTGGGCAGGAGGGATACCAAGGAATTCCATAAAGCTCCAGATCTTATTAATCACAAGAAAAATGACGCCCATTTGAAGCATGCCAAACAGACGAATCCTTCCGGAGGAAACATTGGCGTCTGATCAACACCCAATGTGAAGAATTTTAGGTTTTCAGGGACCCCATATGTCTTTCAAATCTCAACCATGCTCGATACCGAAGCCGACCTATCTTCAAAGAATTGGAGGCCCCTAGCAAAAAGCTCATTGTCGAGTTGATTCTAGCAAGCCATGGAAAAGTGAACAAGCTTTCAATTAAAAGTTGAATAGAGCGAAGTCTCTAGAAATGGAGAAATGAAATAGTCAATCTCTGCAGAAAGGGAGATCTAAATAAATATTGATTTCCCCTTGAACCGACGCACGCTTAATTGATGAAGCACACCACTCAAGTAACGGTTCAGACTCAATCATCATGAATGGTGTATCTTTTCGAGAAGTGACTTAGTGAACTGACTAGGTGGCCAACTAACTCGGGGGGAGCAACTGATGATACACCGAAACATCCTTTCATCTACACCGTACACGTGTCATGGTGATCTCTAGGAATAACAGGCAAAGCATCAGTCTAGCACTGATAAGCCAGTGAAGTGCAGTCAGCCAGATGAACTCGAATTACTGTCTTCTTCTAAGACCATACGTCTCACAACCATCCCCAATATCTGTAAGACCTATTGAGGCAAGTATCTCAGGGATCAGCTTTAGACGGGCAAGCCAACAGTACTTTCTCTCCAACTAGGAAGCAAATGGAAACTTGCACCTATCGAGAACACTTCGATGAGAAACTATTTCCCGCGTATCTAAGAGCACGGGTCTAGAAGATAAACTTCCCTCCAAAAGACGACTCCTAATTAAAGAAGGATTTCCACTAAGATTTATTTCCCTAAACTACGTCACCGTTGGCCTAGCCGAACTAGGACTCCAACACTATAAATAAGACAGGAGGTTGGTGAATAAAGGTACACTACAAATTCCCTATATACAACTTTAAGCCTTCCTCAGAGCCTTGTCTGATTTTAGCATCAGAGTGCCATTGGCCACCACAATTGTAGCTCGTGGCTCACGTTTGTTCCTTGTGTAGGTCAGTAGGTTAAGGTCAAACAAGGAGCAAATATTGGCTGCATCAGGTACATATACACTTTGCAATTTATAGTCTTCACTCTTCCTTGCATTGATATCTGACTTAAGCATCGGAGTGTCTTCGACCACAACAACAGTAATCACTCGGTTAACTACTGCTCATTTTTGCAGACTCGATATCAACAAGAATAGATCTGAACACAATCAGGTTAGCATTGTCCATGGGTAAAAAGATGATAAGTTTTCCCTAAAATGAACCTACAAAGTTCTTTCTAACTTAGCAAAGCATCAATAAACAGTCACCAACACAAGTTCTCAAACACTCAACGATGATGTTGAGCCATACGACGCTCTGACCGAATAAGCCCAACCACATGGCCGAATCAATTCGATAAAGGAGGCTAAACGACCCCACGATCTAGCAGTGGAGGCTGCCCCCGACATGAGTCTGGTCCTGCTCCACCTAGATTACTTAACAAGGGTGATAGAAAGGATCACTCGAGATCAACAACAATTATTTGAGATTGGTCAAAATTTGGGAAGATCTCAGACCCGAGAGGGTGATCCCCCAATACCCGTATTACTATGTCCTGATTAGCCCATACGTCTCACAACAATCCTTAATACCCATAGGACCTATTGAGGCAAGTATCTTGGGGACCAGCTTCGGACGGGCAAGCAAGTAATACTTTGTCTCCAACTAGGAAGCAAATGTAAACTTCCACCTATGGACAACATTCCGATGGAGAATTATCTTCCGCATATCTAGGATCACCGGTCTAGCACGAAAACTTCCCTCCAAAAGACGACTCCTAATTAGAGAAGGATCTCCAGGAATATAGTTTTTCCCTAAACTACGCTACTGATGGCCTGGCTGAACTAGGACTCCAACACTATAAATAAGACATGAGTTGGTGAATAAAGGTACACTACAAATTCACTATTTATAGCTTTAAGGCTTCATCAGAGTTCTGTCTGACTTTAGCATCGGAGTGCCATTGGCCACCACAACGGTGGTCCGTGGTTCATGTGCATTCCTTGTGCAGGTCAGCAGGTCAAGGTCAAACAAAGAGTGAAAATTGACTGCATCAGGTACATATACACTTTGCGATTTACACACAGTCTTAACTCTTCCTTGCATCGATATCTGACTTAAGCATCGAAGTGCCTTCGGCCACAACAACGGTAATTTCTAGGTTAACCACTGCTCATTTTTATAGGCTCGAGATCAGTGAGATCAACAAGAATAGATCTGAACACATCAGGTTAGCATTGTTCATGGGTAAAATGATGATAGGTTTTCCCTTAAAAGAACATACAAAGTTTTTTCTAACTAAGCAAAGTATCGATAAATGGTCACCAACACCAGACCTCAAATAGTCAATGATGATGCCAAGCCAGACGATGCTCTGGCTGAATAAGCCCAACCACAGAGCCAAATTGATTTGATTGAGAAGGATAAATGGCCCCGGTCTAACAGCGGCGGCTAACCTCGACATGAGCCTGATCCTGATCCACCTAGATTACCTAACAAGGGTGGTAGAAAGGATCACTCGATATCAACAACAACTATCTAAGATTTTTCAAAAATTGGAAATATATAAGACCCGAGAGGGTGAACCCCCCTCCCCTCCCCCCCGGCAGAGGAACATAGAGTTTGCCAAGAAGGAAGCCCATGAGGAGGAGATGATCAAGTGGACCATATCCCAAGGACAAACAGGACCATGGCGCTTACTAGAGCCATAAGATCTCGATGCCGTGTATGATCTCATTGTCTCTCTATTCTTGAAGGATATCATGAGTTCCACTCTTCCAAAAAAGTTTGTCCCACTGAAGCCCATTCTAAGACGGAACATCAGATCTGTCAAACAATTTGTGCCATTACCACCACGTGATGGCGCTTAAAGAAAGTTCAGAAGCCATCATGTGCAGAACTTTTCCCACCAACCTTAAGAAGGATGCACTGACCTGGTTCCACAGCCTCTAGCCCATATTTGTTGGTTCGTTCTAGGTATTGGTGAAAACATTTATTACCAGGATCGCCGGGAGGCAACAGATCCGAAAAGGGCCCTACTATCTATTGTGCCTCAAGCAGAAGCATGGCATGACCCTTAGGGAGTACACCACTCATTTCAATGACGAGCTTACCTTGATCGACGGTTGCAATGATGATACATCAGTCATCGCTTTCACCTCTGACCTCTGAGGAGGTCAGTTTTACAACTGCATCACCTTGGAACCCCTGCGAATATGGTGTGTCTGCTAAGGAACACCCAGAAATAAATCACCCTCAAAGAAATGTTGGATGCCAGGAAGGGGGAAAGCTATACAAAACACCCCTCCTGAGCCTAGGATAGAGATGAACCAGGAGATAGTTCCAAGTTAAAACAAGGTGAGAACTCAGCCAAGCAAAGCTGTAGAAGCCCAACAACTCCAGGTACCCCTATTACACTTCGTTCAACTCCAGTGTGCCCAACATTTGATCTACCATGGAAAATGGGAAGACATTAAGTGGCCATTGAAACTCAGATTACATCCTTTAAAACGTGATAAAGATAAACATTATTCTTATCACAAGGAGATAAAGCATGACACCAAAGGTTGCAAGAGCCTCAGAGATGAAAGCCAATATTGGTATGTGTCCTTCATGAGAGAAATAAGGAGAAACATCACTTGAATAGTTTACTAAAGAAATCGGTACGGGAACTGTGAGTTAGAATGCACTACCGAGGTCACCTCATACAACATGTACGAGAGAAGAGAAAAGCCTCAAGCTTAATGCTCAAAGAACCGGACATAAAGGGAGTTCGCTTCCCACACAATGATGCCCTAGTCATCTCAATAGGGATAAAAAATTGAGAAGTAAAAAGATCGCTGGTGAACATAGGCAGCTCCGTCAACGTACTATTCCTAGACGCATTCTTAAAAATGCAATTGACAGGAGGAGAGTTGACACCTTCAAATCAAACCATTTTCGGCTTCAATGGATAAAGTTGTTACTTGGTCCGAAAAACCACGCTGTCGGTTGTCACAGAGCGTTGGCAAATCACCTAGCCGCGCTCTTAAAAGAAAACTGAGACATCTTCACCTATACAATGAAAGACATGGTGGGATTCAACTCCTTAGTAATCAGCATCGATTGACAGTCAGTCCCACTTTGAAGTCAGTCCGACATAAAAGAAGTTTGGTGGCACTCGAGTGCAACCAAACCATTAACGAAAAGGTACAAAAACTTCTGAACGCCAACATGACAAGGGAGTCTTGCTACTCAGAATGGCTGACAAACATGGTCCTAGTGAGAAAGAAAAATGGGAAGTGGAGGGCCTGTGTGGACTACATCGACCTTAACAAATTGTGCCCAGCAGAAAACTTTCAACTCCTCCGAATAGACCAGATCATGGATGCGACATTCGGACACAACCTACCCAACTTCATGAATACGTATTCTGGCTACAATTAGATCATTATGTACCCACTAGACCAGGCGAACACCTCTTTCATAACAGACATGGGCAAATACTACTATCGGGTAAAGTCGTTCGGACTAAAGAATGCGGGGGGAAGATACCAGTGTTTGGTAAATCGAATGTTTAAAGGACAAAGCAAAAGACCATGGAATACATTGGCGACATGCTAGTAAAAAGCCTCCATAGTGTCGATTTGCTGGTAGACCTCCAAGGAGCATTCTCTCAACTCAGGAAGTGCCAAATGAAGCTCAACCTGCAGAATTGCACTTTTGGGGTGCAATTAGAGAAATTCCTGGACTACATAGTCAAAAGAAGGGGGATAGAGGTTGATCCAAAGCAGGTTCGGGCTTTTCTCAACACGAGACCAACCACGAACATTAAAGAAGTTCACAGCTTGACTGGGAGGGTGGCAATCCAAAACAGGTTCATCTCCAAATGTTTAGACATATATTGCCCTTTATTTAAAATCCTAAAAGGGAACAAATAATTCCAGTGAAGGAGTAGTGTGAACATACATTCCAAGATCTGAAGGCATACATGGGAAGCATGCAACTGCTGTCTAAACCAACTCCGGGTGAGATGCTCTACCTATAGCTCTTAGTTTCAAAGCTAGCTGTCAGCTCAGCTCTAATTCAGGAAGATAAAGGCAAACAAAAGGCCATCAACTATATCGACAAGACGTTCGATGGGGTGGAGGTTAACTTCCTTAAACTGGAAAAATGAGTTTTAGTGCTGGTGACTTCCTCAAGAATTAACTTCAAAGCTCACTCAATAACAGTCCTGACTAAGTACCCACTCCAGTTGGTATTGCGCAAGTTAGAGTTACCTGAAAGAATAGTCAAATGGTTGGTGGAGCAGGGACAATTTGACATCCACTACGCTCCGAGAACGACCATCAAGGTGCGAACACTAGCAGACTTCTTCGTTGAGTTTACTAGGACGGGGGAACTGGAACTGAAAAACCAACAAGGAGACGAGAATCCGAGCTGCCCCCACAGGGATTGATTTTGCGATGCCACGGGTCATCAAACGTGAAGGGTCGCGGAGTGGGGATTGTTCTTTCACCCCAAAAGGGTCACCCTTAAGAAGGCTATCAAATTTGGCTTCCGCACTTCAAACAACGAAGCGAAGTATGTGGCTCTCCTAGTAGGTCTAAACCTAACCAGAGGAGTCGGAGTAGAAGAAATCACGGTGTTCAGCGATTCCCAAGTGGTGGTTAATCAGGTGAACGGTGAATTCGATGTGAAAGAATGCATAATGATGACCTATTGCGGGAAAACAATCTACACCAAAAAAGGGTTCAAGAGAATACTACTCCGCTGCTACTCCGAGCAGACAGCCTAGCCTAAAATGCTTCGTCCGCAGAGGACGAATCAAACGTACTCATAGAGTTCCAGGATAAGTCGACCTAAAAGAAGAGGGGCTCCACGAAACCCTTTTCACAAGTATGGTGACTAGATGGACGAATCTCTTGATCAACTACATAAAAGATGGAGTCCTCCCAGTAAATAAGCTAGGGGCCCGCATGCTAAAAACAAAATGGTACACACTCCTGAATGACACCTTGTACAGGAGATCAAAGACTGGCCCTCTGCTCAAATGCCTGATCCGAAGAGGCAAACCAGGTCCTCTTAGAAATCCATGAAGGAATCTGTAGGAACCGCCCCGAAGGAAGGACACTAGCTCATAAAACCCTCATGCTGGGATACTATTGACCAAAACTGCAACATGAGGCCAAAGACTTGGTCCTCAAGTGTGATACATATCAGAGGTACTCCCCTACACACATATGCTTGCACAAAACTTGGTCTGAATGACTAGCTCGTTGCCCTTCGCCCAGTGGGGATGAACTTCGTAGGCCCCTCTCCTAGATATGTTTCCCATATCAGAAAGAAAGAAGTTTTTCCTTGTGGCGGTCGATTAGTTCGCCAAATAGTTAGAAGTAGAGCCCCTCTCCTAGATATGAGAAAATTATATCAAGAAATTTCTTGGGAAGTCTATCCTCTGTAGGTTTTGAATACCGAAAATCTTGATAAGCGATAACGAGACTCAGTTCGAAGGTAGAAAAGTTAAGCAACTTTGAACCGAATTGAGCATCAGTTACCACTTTTCCTCGCCGAGTCACCCGATGCCAATGGACAAGTAGAAGTCACCAGCTGAACTATCCTGAAAGCAATCAAGAAGAATTCGATGCAGCCAAAGGGCTATAGGTCTCTAAGCTTTCAGGCATTCATTGGGCATACCATACCGCAAAAAGTACTTCGACTGGAGAGACACTATTCGCATTGGCCTATGGGTCTGAGGCAATGGTTCCAGTAAAATTAAGAATGCCTACATTCAAAACGGAGGAGTTTAAGAGGGAGGACAACGAGGAAGCTCTAAGAGTCGGATTAGACTTACTCAAAGAGCGAAGAGACAAAGCTTTTGTCAGAATTGCTACCTATAAAAAATGGCCCAACAATACAATCAGATGGTGAAGGCTCGAGAATTCAAAGTCGGTTATTGGGTACTGAGGAAAACCTAGCCGAACACAAGATACCTAAAAAAAGACAAGTTACCACAAACTGGGAAGGTCCCTACAAGGTGACAACAATCAAAAGGTCAGGAAACTACTAGATAGAAAACCTAAGTAGAAAGCATCTGTAAAGGCCGTGGAATGTAGAGCCCTTGAAAAAATATTATCAGTAAATGTATTTTCTTAAAATATCCCAATTTATATAACTCCATGCACATGAACATGCCTAGTCGACCACAAGACCACAATGGAACCCACGCGGAACGAACCAGTCTAAGAATGGTTCACCGCAAGCAGGCGAGTCCAGACCACGAATGACTCATTGCTCCTAAAATAGCCTAGTCTGACCACATGACCACAATGGACAAGACCACATTGCCACCCACGCATACCGAACCCAGTCCAATGATAATTTATCGCAAACAGGTGAGTCCATTCCACGGACCACTCACTGCTCTTAAGATAGCCTAGTTCGACCACATGACCACAATGGCACACATGCAGAACAAACCCAGTCCATGGACAATGCATCATAGTCGAGCCTGTCCAATACACAGATGGCTCACCGCACCTAAAGGAGAATGGTCCGACTAGAGGGACCATAATGGCGCACAAGCAATCAAGCCAAGCCATATTCAGGATGTTGACAACTTGCATCATAAGTGACCTAGTCCGCCTCAGGAGATAAGGAAAACCAACGCAGATCGAACCCAGTCCACGGATAGTTCACTGAAAGTGGGCGAGTTCAGTCCACGGACGACTCACCGCTCTTAAGATAATTTTGACCGACTACGAGGACCATAATGGCGCACAAGTGGTCGAGCCTAGTCCTATTCAGTATGTCAACAGCTTGTCGCTTAAGTGACCTAGTTCGCCTTAGAATCTAAGGCAGCACCACCGCGGATCAAACACATTCCACGGATAGCTCACCGCTAGCGGACGAGTCCAATCCACGGACAACTCACCGCTCCTAAGATAACTTGCTTTGACTAGCGTACAAACGCCCAAGCCTGGTCCTATTTAGGATGTCGACAGCTTGCCGCATAAGGCCTAGTCTGACTCAAGAGCCAAGGCAACACCAGCACGAACGAAACCCAGTCCACAAACAGTTTATCGCAAGCGGGCGAGTCCAGTCCACGGACTGCTCACTACCCCTAAGATAACTTGGTCCCATTACGGGGACCATAATGGCGCATAAGTGGTCAAGCCTAGTTAGATTTAGGATGTCGATAGCTTGCTACGTAAGTGACCTAGTTTGCCTCAAGAGCCAGGACAACACTAGTGTGATCTGAACCTAATCCACAGTTAGTTCACTGCAAATTGAACAAGTCTTGTCCATGGACGACTCACTACTCCATAGAAAGCCTAGTCTGCCTCATGAACTAGGGCAATGCACACGAGGATCGAACGCAGTCAACAAACAGTTCATTGTGAACAAACGAGTCTAGTCCATGGACCACTCAACACATCTAATCGTTCTAGTCCATACGGACCAAGGCAGCGCCCTGACCACCAAGGCTCAACAAAATGATGAATTCGATTATGATACAAAATCTGGTCCTTAGAAAACTAAGTGATTTTTCCGTCACTCCAGCTCTACACAGAGTTAAGTAGCAGTACTTCGATAGGCCAATACCTACTCGGGAAGCAACCAACCCATGAGGCACAACCCGCCTACATGAAGGTCACTTTTTAGTGATTTCGCCATTATTGAAGAATCAGATTATTTTGCTAAGGGAACTACAAAGGCTTAGTCAAGACTACACTCGTCCTCTTCAGGACCAGGCAAGCCTAGTCCCTGCTCAGAGTTGAACTGTCTTACCTTTTCTGAGAGTCCAGAGATTTGTTTGCACATGCTAATATGACTCACATTCATTCGGAGCATACACAAAAAAGTGAATTCAAAAAATATATTTTATTGATTACCAAAAAGTTATTACAAAGCAAGACCAACTTGACAGTACAGAAGTATACACACAACAAATATCTGAACTCGGTGGAAAGCAAAGTGCGAGTGAATATCCGCATAACTGATAGGAGCATAATAAGGTTATTTTTAGTACCATATATATATTTATATATATATTTTTGGCTATTGCCTGTTAATTATGGTACTAATTGCTATTTTCGTGTTTGTGTAGGTTTTCAATTACAAGATTCCAAAATAGAAGCTAAAAAGTGCAAATTGGTTTGAATTAGGAAGACTTATTGCAAAAGGAAA
Organism: Berberis thunbergii; assembly: GCA_003290165.1. NCBI lineage: Eukaryota > Viridiplantae > Streptophyta > Magnoliopsida > Ranunculales > Berberidaceae > Berberis > Berberis thunbergii. The sequence goes on along the minus strand of QNQO01010955.1, from coordinate 22,293 downwards.
CTACACAAGGAAGGAAACCTAAAGAACATGATTATAAAAGGAATGATAACTGGCTTGGGAGAGATCACTCATTTATAGCCTCCCTATCCTCACAACAATCACACCCATCCACAGCCTCCTCATCAATCCATTTATAGCCTCAAGCCTCCTGTTCCTTGCGACATCAGCTACACCACCACCAACAACCATCATCCAACTCTTTCACGGTTCATCACCAACCCACAGTCACCATTTTTGTCCATCAAATCAATAGTCCACCACCATTATCACAACCAATACTTCAAACCAACACACCCCTCTTCATAGCCATCCACAAACAATCCCTTCATCCCCATCATCTTCGCTATCAGATTCTTCATAGTTTCCATCGCAACACCATCATTCCACACCCTTGCCTCATCTCTCTCTTGCCTGACTCCCTGATCGCCACTAGCCACGCAAGCACCGACCACCATCGCTCATTTTACTCGCAGTTTCTTCTCAAAGCAGATCAGTGAAAGAAGAGGGCAAATCGTGAGGAAGGAGGAAGAGATTTATTTATCTTTCTATCTGCTATCCTCATTCCTCAGTCCATTATGTACCACCATGGATCAGGCGACAACGTTTTTCATCTCTAAACTCATCTTTTTATTATTTTGCTTGATTAGTGATTATGGATTACTGTTTGAACATAATTAATATGTCTAGCTAAACTCCTATTAGCTAGGGATGGATTCGAAGCCTCGAACATGTGCTTTATTAATTAATTGAATTTAATCTTCCTTGTTGATTAGTGATTGTGTTTTGCTTAACTGCTTTATAAAGAACTTTTCTTTGTATGTTTGTTAAGGTGGCCAACTTAGTAAGCATGCTAGGATTTGGGGCTAGAGTATAAAAGAGTTTTACCTAATCATTATAATATTATACTCACGATTAGTAAATACCAAGGAACGTTGGTAAGGTTTAGTAAAAGACTAGGTAATAACAAGATGTTGATCTACCTTGTAATTTCCTAGTCATTGTTCATATTTTTCACAAAACTTAATGATCTTAGATTGTTATCTAACGTGTGATTCCTGATTAGATAGTATGATAAGAATAGTTTGAAAGCGACGCTAAGCTTAATTCAACGAACTTGGGAAAATAATAAGATTAATACAGTGTTGATCACGGTTAATCTTGAGTATTGTCTTTGACGACTAAGTGATTGAAGATTGATTTATGAACATATGTTTGGTGTGTGGAGATAAACCCTGAGCTATTTTCTCATCTTTTCCATCTATTTAGTTCTATTATCTTTACAATAATTTTCTTAGTCATTTTTTTAGTTTAAATTAGAAAAATTCAATCCCCTAATATTTTCTTAATTAGGTTGTTAGTTGTTTTTTAGTTATTCTTAATGCTAGTTAGCAAGCCCTCTAATCCCCGATCTAGAACGATCCCTACTTAGTCTATACTAGAATTATAAAGCAGGGTATTATGTTGTGTGCTACTAAAATAGTGCATCAATTTTTGGCGCCGCTACTGGGGATTAGTAAAATTGCTAATTACTTCATTAGTTTTTTTATTATTTTTTTAATTTTATTTTTGTGGATTTTTTTCTTTTTTATCTCAGGTACTAGTTCATGCGCATTAGGGGATCCAGTGAAAACTAATTAGAGTACGATTCAGAGCCTGAGAAAACATTTAGAAGATGAATGAGAGAAACAAAAATGTCACAAACGCTTAGCTCTGAATATGAATCAGAAGAGCTTGACATGGCATATAACAGATCTATTAAAAAACTTTCGGCATCCACCTTGGACAATGCCACACCCTTGTGCATTCAGTATCCAACAACAGTGCAGGGCGAGACAAAGTCATTCGAGCTGAAATCCAGCCTACTTCATCATATTTTGAAGTATCATGGTTTTTCTATGGACATTCCAAATAAAAATTTAAGGGAATTTGAAGTTGTATGCTCCAGTATGACACCAATAACTGTGGATGAGAACATCCTGAAGCTGAGAGAATTTCCCTCTCTCTTACATATAGAGCAAAGATTGGCCCTATGAACTATGTCATGCCCCGACCCGCCACGGGAATCGCAGCGTGCCGATGCGTGAACTAATCTGTAAAACAGACGAATCGTAACCGGCCACAACATCATAATATAACACATTCTTGCAACGAGAATCAAACGGAAATAAAATCTACGATAAAATTTGAAAAAAATAAGAGTATACGATTCGCCCCGCCAGAGTCATAGCGACAAAAAACAATATATACAACCATTTAGTATTTAACAGGATAATATAAAGGAAGCAAAACATACCCGTATAGGGTGGACAAGACTAAACAACACAAAACTACAGCTGGAAACTAGGCCTAAGCGCCACGATCAGCAGGAACACCAACACTGCCTGCACTCCAATAGAAGCACACCCCTTGCGGGGTCAGCAAAACACAAAGCTAGCTGGTGAGAGTGAACTAAATACAAATAACAAAATAATATACAGGGAAAATTCATGCCACACAATAATGGATAAGTAAGTAATCCTAGATGCATGATCCATAAAATGGAAAAGGTGTCCCCATACAGGTTCTAAAGTCTAAATCACACTGTATCTCCAAGAATAATATTTCTAAGTTCAAGCACCAACACAAGCATTTCAAATTCAACAATAACTACAATTTTATGAAATATGCCGGTCATTACAGGTGATTCAAACATGGTAAATATAAAGCGATGAAAACAAAGACGATATAGTAATTATGCATAGGCTCCTAGGTATGGCAATCAAATCGAAAGTCGAAACCAAAAAATTTCTACGTAAGTGTCTCATATCGTAGGTATCCGCATACCCTACGAATGTGTCTCACCCATACACATCCCACAACGTGCATCAGTACCACTTCGGGCTTGTTTGTATCCTAATGGGGTGCTATATGCCCGGATACAAACTCAAACGTCCCGAACGACTTGCCTAACATGACCAACCTAATACAAATCCAACTCAAGCACGCTAGGAGGGGAAGCGAGTAATCTAGAAAGCACGTCCTTCAGGACCCGTTCTACTGCACTCTTTAGTGGAAAGTGCGTGCAGGAACTCACTGTACCTAGCAAGCTTGCCACATGCAATAGCGTCCTCAATGTCTGGTGCGAGTCATCTCAAACACCATCCAACTCACGATGCGAGCAAACTTTTAAGCATCGGCACAACATGCGTTATAGCGGGGTAAAGACACTTACTCTAATATCAACATGCACATACTACAAGTCTGTACAGAATCAAATGTAACAGACGTGTAACCATAATTAGTTAGGCAATTTTCATAAATCCATGACTACGCTAGGGTCCCAACATGACCCAATTCACCACAATAAATTCATACGAGTCGAACTATCATACATGCTCAAAACTCGGCAATCTACGGTAAAACATGACATACTATGCAAACTCGAAAACGAAGCATACAAGCCTAATGCCATTACACCAAAGCCTAATCACACCCAAATTCAACCACTATTCGATTTCATTATTGTATATCATGTTTTCAAAAAACTCAATACATTATTCATTTACAAAAGAACCAACACAACCATCAAAACCTCCAAAAACCCAAAATTTTAGACTTGTATTCAATTATACACAATCGATGGTATAATGTAAAAATTAAATTTATGATTTAAAATAATTATTTCTCAAAATCAATATTATAGTTACACTCACCTGAGCGGAATGGGTTTTCGGAACCACAATCATACTGGTCGAAGCTCCCAACTCACAAAACAGCAAATGCGGGACCACATAAATTTTTTTAAACTACAAGGTGGACTCAAAAGTGAGCAAACTAGCCGAAAACTGGAAAATAAAATAAGTTACGCAAACTCATACAATGGTACGCAAACTCACACAACGGTATGCGATCTTTCCAACTGCCTCCAAAGTCAAATGCATGCTCTAAGCTTGTCTTCCACTACCTTATTCACTCGCTCAGATTGGCCATTTATCTGTGGATGATATGCCATACTCATGTCCAATCTAGTACCCATAGCTTGCTGAAAGCTCTGCTAGAAGTGGGCTGTAAAAATCAAACCTTGGTCGGATACAATCAAAACAAGCGACCCATGAAGGCGGACTATCTCTCAAATGAACAACACCGCTTGATTGTTTGCTGTCCGATTCATACTAATTGGGATGAAATGTGCACACTTCGTCAACCGATCAACAATGACCCATATCGACTCATAACCTTTCCTCGATTGTGGAATTCCATCAATGAAATCCATAGTCATATACACACCAAGATTTCCAATGGATGCAATAAATGACGCCAAATGACGACGCAACTGCCCCTGAAAAGCGCTGATCGGAGCTACGCAATCCGATCAATCAAAACCAACACACTTAAGCCCACACAATCTGAAATTTTCAAATTTTAAAATGAAAGTTGAAGCAATAAGGAGAGGGGAGAAAAAGGAAGAAAAATGAGGAGGAAGATGAGTTTTGGGGGGAAGAAATCGGCAAACCAATCAAGATTTCGCCGGAGAAGAAGAGGACGAAGGGAGAAAACATTCCCTGGAAGAAAAAAGAGAAAAAGAAGGGATGGGGTTTTCTCTTAATAAGTGGGTGGCTATTTGCCCCCACCAAAATTCTGAGTACACCCCACTTCCAAACAATTTTTTTAAAACAAAATCGACAGATATTACATCATACACACCTTAAAAGAGATCTTGTCCTCGAGATCGGACAAAGCAATGACAAGAAAGACTAGGCGAAAAGCTCTGGTTATTTCTGTCTCATCTGGTCCTCCTGCTGCCAAGTCATGTCACCTTCCCGATGGGTCCACTGGACCTTCACTAACTTCACCGTCCTTCATCGAAGTTGTTTCACGTCATCATCAACAATGGCTACTGGCCTCAAATGATAAGTTAACTCCTCAAAAATCTCCAACTCAGCGGGCTCCATAATCTGTGACGGGTCTGCCAAAACTTCCGCAACATTGATACGTGAAACACGTCGTGGAGACTTGACATACTCTGCAGCAAAGCCAATTTGTAGGCCACTGATCCAATCCTCTCAGTAATCTCATAGGGCCTTAAATATCTCGGTGCAAGCTTGCCTCAACTTCAGAACCTAACAACTCCGCGCATTGGGAAAACTTTCAGAAAGACTTTGTCGCCAACAACAAACTTTAACTCCTCACGCCTCCTATCAGCGTAACTCTTCTGTCTACTGTGGGATGTCAACAAATGCGCTCTAATCAGCTCAATCGTCTCAGTAGTTTCTCTGATCACATCCAGCCCCATCACCACTGACTCTCCAATCTCTGCCCAACAAACAGGGGACCTACACGGTCGTCCGTAGAATGCCTCAAATGGTGTCATGCCAATACTTACGTGGTAGATGTTGTTGTATGCAAATTCAAACAACAGTAGGTGATCTTCCCAACTGCCTCTAAAGTCTAAAATGTATGCTCTAAGCATGTCTTCCACTACCTGATTCACTCACTCAGATTGGCCATCTGTCTGTGGATGATATGTTGTATTCATGTACAATCTAGTACCCATAGCTTGCTGAAAGCTCTTCCATAAGTGGGCTGTGAAAATCGGATCTCGGTTGGATACAATTGAAACAGGCGACCCATGAAGGCGGACTATCTCCCGAATGAACAACACTGCTAGACTATCTGCCGTCCGATTCATACTAACAGGAATGAAATGTGCACACTTCGTCAACCGATCAATAATGACCCATATCGACTCATGACCTTTCCTCGACCGTGGAAGTCCATTAATGAAATCTATAGTGATGTACTCCCACTTCCACGTCGGGATCTCCAATGGATGCAATAACCTAGACTGTCTCTGATGCTCGGCTTTCACCTGCTGACAAGTCGCACATTGTGCCACAAACTCTCCAATGTTTTTCTTCATGCCACGCCACCAGAAAGAACGTCTCAAATCTCTATACAGCTTTGTTTCACCGGGGTGAATGGTGAATCGAGATCTACGAGCTTCCTGTAAGATATCTCTCCGCAACTCCTCATCAAACGGAACACAAAGCCGCCCATGAACTTGAACCCTCCATCTGAACCCACTGACCAATCGGTAGGGCACTCATCCAGTCTATATCCACTACCAAATCTGCCATTTGCCTCGTTATCACTGGATCGGAGGTCTGTCTCTCCACCATTCTACTGATCAATGGTTGATAAACTGCTAAACTCGCTATCATGCTGCTTGTACTGAAAGTAGGTTGAACTGCAAATGAAACTAATGTCTCAAGTGTTCGGTACTCTTGAATGATCATGGTGGCCATCACTGCATGTTGCCTACTCAAGGCATCTGCAACCACATTTGCTTTACCAGGCTGATATTGTATCTCGAAGTCATAGCTGCTAATAAATCAACCCATCGTTGTTGCCTCATATTCAACTCCCTCTGAGTGAATAGGTACTTCAAACTCTTGTGATCTGTGAACAACTCGAACCTTTCACTATGCATATAATGTCTCCAGATCTTCAAAGCAAAGACTACGGCAGCCAATTCTAAATCATGTGTCGGATATCTCCTCTCATTGGGTTTTAACTGTCGAGACGCATAGGCTACGACCTTCTTGCCTTGCATCAACACTCCACCCAATCCTGTACCGCAAGCATTAGTAAATACCACCAATCGGCCACCAGGTGTCGAAATAGTCAACACTGGTGCTGAAGTCAACCGAAGCTTCAAAGTTTCAAAAGCTTCTTCACACTTCTCTGACCATACAAAAGGGGCATTCTTCCTTGTTAACCGAGTGAGTGGTGTGCAATCAGGGAAAATTTCTCGATGAAGCGTCGGTAATAATCGGCCAAACCCAGGAAACTAATAATCTCATCACACTACTCGGTCGTCTCTAAGACCTCACTGCTTCGACTTTCTCAGGATCCACTGCAATACCTCCACTAGAAATAACATGCCCGAGAAATTGAACTTCAGGCTCCTAGAAATGACACTTACTGAACTTTGCATAAAACTGATTTTCTCTAAGTGCCTGCGAAACAATGCGAAAGTGCTCTCTGTGCTCTTCTAAACTCCTCGAGTACACTAAGATATCATCAATGAAGATTACCACAAACTTGTCCAAGTACGGACTGAACAATCTATTCATCAAATCCATGAAGAAAGCCGGTGCATTTTTCAGTCCAAATGGTATGACTGGAAACTCATACAAGCCATAACGGGTCCGAATAGCGATAATTGGAACAGAATGTTCCTCAACTCTCATCTGATGACACCCAAACTGCAAATCTAACTGTGAAAACACTACGGCTCCCCTCAAATGATCCAATAGATCATCAATTCGAGGCAACGAATACTTATTCTTGATGGTCGCTTTAATCAGATCTTGATAATCTATGCACATCCTCAAAGATCCATCCTTCTTGGACACAAATATTGCTGGAGCCCCCCAAGGTGAATTGCTCAGCCGAATAAACCCACCCCTTACGAAGCATATCATCAAGTTGTACTTTCATCTCTTCCAATTGCTTAGGTGCAAGCCTGTACGTTGATTTGGATATAGGTGCAGTACCAGGAACCGGGTCAATCCGAAACTCTACCTCACGACGAGGAGGGATACCAAGAATCTCTTGAAAGACATCAGGGAACTCACACACAACTTCTACAGAACTAGTATCGGGACTAGAAATCTCAAGAGAGCTAAGAAAACTCAACATCACAAAAACAGAATCGGGCTCACAAGCTAAAACACGAGGTAAAACATCAGGTGGCGCTAACATCACCGACCCATGCAAGCAATCAATGATCACCGGATGACTGGACAACCAATCCATCCCTAGAATCAAATGAGAGCCCTTAAAACCCAAGACAATAAAGTCAAACACGAAGTTGTACCCCAACAAGGAGAACTCTAAACGGAGACAATATTCCCACAACCAAACCGAACTGCCCAAAGGAGACACAACACACAAGGGTTCTTGCAAAGGCACTACCCCTAGGCGGTTTCTAACAACCAACTGTCTAGAAATAAAAGACCTAGATGCTCCTGTATCGAAAAAGCCCTCAACTGGGAAAACGACGAATGCACAAAACCTGGTACACAACACATATATCCTGAGTCACATAACAACACACTAACATGCAATTTTTCATACGCATAATGCACATAACACATATCCTACTACATCTAGCACACACAACTACAACAACAATAGTAATATACCCTCAACATTTCCCTGACCGAAAATAGCTGCGAGGCTAACAGGCAGGAACGCCAACACTGCCTGCACTTCGATAGAAGCACACCCCTTGCGGGGTCAGCAAAACACAAAGCTAGCTGGTGTAAGTGAACTAAATACAAATAACAGAATAATATACAGGGGAAATTCATGCCACACAATATAAAGAGGAAATTCATGCCACACAATAATGGATAAGTGAGTAATCAGATGCATGATCCATAAAATAGAAAAGGTGTCCCCATACAGGTTCTAAAGTCTAAATCACACTATGTTTTTAAGAATGATATTTCTAAGTTCAAGCACCAACACAAGCATTTCAGATTCAACAATAACTACAATTTTATGAAATATGCCGGTCATTACAGGTGATTCAAACATGGTAAATATCAAGCGATGAAAATGAAGACGATATAGTAATCATGCATAGCCTCCTAGGTATGGCAGTCAAATCGAAAGTCGAAACCATAAAATTTCTACGTGTCTCATATCGTAGGTATCCGCATACCCTACTAATGTGTCTCACCTAGACACATCCCACAATGTGCACCAGTACCGCTTCGGGCTTGTTTGTATCCTAATGGGGTGCCATATGCTCGGATACAAACTCAAACATCCCGAACGACTGGCCTAACATGGACAACCTAATAGAAATCCAACTCAAGCGCGCTAGGAAGGAAAGCGAGTAATCTCCAAAGCACGTCCTCCGGGACCCATCCTACTGCACTCTCTAGTGGAAAGTGCGTGCGGGAGCTCACCGCACCTCAACAAGCATGCCACATGCAATAGCATCCTCAATGTCTAGTGCGAGTCATCTCAAGCACCATTCAACTCATGATGCGAGCAAGCTCCTAAGCATCGGTACAACATGCATTATAGCGGGGTAAATACACTTACACTAATATCAACATACACATACTACAAGTCTGTACAGAATCAAATGTAACAGACGTGTAACCATAATCAGTTAGGCAATTTTCATAAATCCACGACTACGCTAGGGTCCCGACATGACCCAATTCACCACAATAAATTCATACGAGTCGAACTATCATACATGCTCAAAACTCGGCAATCTAAAGTAAAACATTACATACTATGCAAACTCGAAAACGAAGCATACAAGCCCAATGCCATTACACCAAAGCCTAATCATACCCAAATTCAACCACTATTCGATTTCATTCTTGTATATCACGCTTTTAGAAAACTCAATACTTAATTCATTCACAAAAGAACCAACACAACCATCAAAACCTCCGAAAACCCAAAATTTTAGACTTGTATTCAATTATACACAATCGATGGTATAATGTAAAAATTAAATTCAGGATTTAAAATATTTATTTCTCAAAATAAATATTATAGTTACACTCACCTGAGCGGAATGGGTTTTCGGAACCCTAATCCTATTGGTCGAAGCTCCCAACCCACAAAACAGCGAATGTAGGACCACAAAAAAAATTTTAAACTGTAAGGTGGAGTCAAAAGTGAGCAAACTAGCCGAAAACTGGAAAATGAAATAAGTTACAACCGGCGCATGACTGAAAGAAAAACTTACAGGCAAATACAATCCGACAAACACCCCGACGAAACCCAAAGTTCGACAAAAACTCGCCGAAACCCACCCTAACCGGTCTGATCGCCTTTGAATAACACAACAGTCTAGAAATAGGGCTGAGAACACTGAAATCACGAATGTGCAGTTTACCCACGCGCCCAAAGCCTGGATTCATGCCGAAAAACCTTCCTAACTGACATGCACACTGATTTTTTTTTTAAATTTCGACCAATCCTTAAACCACCCTTGTATGTGGGGTTTACAGGTTCCAAATGATGCCACAAATGCCCCTGAAAAGGCTGATCGGAGCTAAGCAATCCGAACAATCAAAACCAACACCCTTAAGCCCACACAATCTGAAATTTTCGATTTTTAAAACAAAAAACTGAAGCAAGAATGAGAGGGGAGAAAAAGGAAGAAAAATGAGGAGGAATAGATGAGTTTTGGGGGGAAGAAATCGACAAATCAATCGAGATTTCACCTGAGAAGAAGATGACGAAATGAGAAAACGCTCCCTGGAAGGAAAAAAGTAAAAAAGAAGGGAGGGGGCTTTCTCTTAATAGGTGGGGTGGCTATTTTCCCCCATCGAATTTCTGAGCACACCCCATTTCCAAACAAATTTTTTAAAACAAAATCGACAGATAGTACAAACTACCTTCCAGAACAGTATACTCTCGGGATAGCATGAAGAAGGTGTTTCTAGAGAGATTCTTCCCAACTTCAAAAATCATCTTGTTGAGGAAGAAAATCAGTTGTATTCAGCAAGGTCCAGGAGAATCGTATCTAGATTACTATGAGCACTTCAAAACTCTCATAACATCATGTCCACTTCATCAGATGGAGGAGGAACTCCTGATTCAATACTTTTATGAGGGATTGCTTACTCTTGAGCGACAGATGTTAGATGTAGCGGTGGGAGGAACTTTGGTTGATAAAACTCCAGTAGCAACAAAGACTTTGATTGCAAATCCAGCCTTAAATGCCCAACAATATGAAAAAATTGGAGAACCTTCATGCCAAGTCAATGTGGTAAGTACTAATTCTAGTTTGGAAGCTCAAATGGCTAATCTTACTTCACTTGTGACTTAGGTTCTGGGGAAGCTGAATGTGCTAGGAGTTGCACAAGTTTGTGGCGCGTGCACTAAGCTAGGACATCCATCTGATCAATGTCCTCAACTGATTGAGATTGACGATTGAGAGAATGTGAATGCAGTAGGTTTCAGGGGCAAAATCACTATAAGAATAACCCTTATTCGAACACTTACAATGAAGGTTGGAGAAATCATCCCATCTTTGGATGGAGAAATTCAGAACAACCTCAACAACAAACTTCGAATCGGCCACCCCCTGGTTTCTTCCAAAGGCCGCCAGAATCACCTCAGGACATCTAAGTTATCCCTTTAATTATGATGAGATTTTGAAATCGTTAACTATTTCTCAGCAGAACCAATCAAAAGATATAGCTGATATGAAGCTACAAATGAAACAGATAGTTGAGTTTATTGGACAAATTTGCGAGCAAGGAAAACTTCCTAGTTCTACCATTCCAAATCCGAAAAGTGGAGTTGAAACCGCAAAAATAATTACACTGAGGAGTGGTAGGCAAATTGCGAATGAGCCAATAGTCCCCAAACAGAGCCGAAATGTGGAAGCTAAGTTACAAACGGATGATCTAGCCACCGTTGAGACACCAAAGCCCTCTGTTAAAAAGGTGAGTATTCCAAGTTCAGTTCCTGCTAATCCATCTTTACCTATTTTGCCTTTCCCGCGCAGGTTTGCCTAGACTAAGATAAATGAACAGGAGAAGAAAATTTTGGAAAGCTTCTGGAAAGTCCAAGTAAATATTTTGCTTCTTGATGCTATTAAGAAAGTGCCTAAGTATGCAAAATTTTGAAGAATTTTTGCACAACAAAGAGCCGACTTCAAGACGGAGAAGTAGTTAAGGTGAGTGAGAATGTCTCTGTAGTTCTTCAAAGGAAATTGTCGCCGAAGTGTAACGATCCGGGTAGTTTCACTATCCTTTGTGTTATCGGTAACACTAAAATTGAAAATGCAATGTTAGACTTTTGTGCTTCAATTAATGTTATGTCGTATTCTATTTATCGATCTATGAATCTCGGGAAGCTAAAAAATGATGGTGTTATTATTCAATTGGTTGACCATTCTAATGCATATCCACGAGGTTTGTTGGAAATTGTGATGGTGCAGGTTAACCATTTGATATTTTCAGCAGATTTCTATGTGCTTGAGATGGAAGATTCGAAATTTTCAACACCATGGCCTATTCTTTTATGGTGCCCCTTCATGAAAACCGCGAAGACAAATATTGATCTGCATGCAGGGAAACTAACCATGAAATTTGATGGTGATGTGATTGGCTTCAACATCTTTGAAGCCATGAGATATCCTACTAAAATCATTCTTGTTTTTCTATTAATGTGAATGACAATTTGGCCCAGACATTAGAAACAATGATAAACTTGAGACCACCATCACTACTGCTGTTGGATATATGAGCAATAGAGTTCCCTATGACACAAAGAAGTGGAAGATAAAATAGTTGAATGAGCTCAAAAAGATTCAGGATGAGGCCTATGATAGTAAAAACAATTATAAGGAGAACACCATAGTTTTTCATGATCAAATGATCCATGGAAATAATTTTGTCATTGGAAAAAAGTCTTGTTTTTCCAATCGTGTGTAAGAACTGTTAAGTTACGTTCAGAATGGCTTGGTATTTTTATTATTACTAATGTTTTTTCCCATGGTGCTATAAAGATTAAGAGTGTCACATCCGGTAAGGGTTTTAAGGTGAAACATCATCGACTTAAGCCCTATTATGAGTCATTTGTGGAGCACGGCGTGGAGAATGTGTCACTCCATGTTCCCACTTATTCTAAGGATTAATTGGAGATACCGTCAGGTTGCACGACGTTAAAACAAGCGATTCTTGGGAGGCAACTCAATCAGATTTTCTTTTCTAGCCCTTTATTTTCTTTTCGGAATTTTTTTTTTATTAGTAATTTGTTTTTCTGCTTTTAAATCTTTCATTGCATGTGCTATACTTTATTAACATTGAGGACAATGTTAGGTTTAAGTGAGGGGGGAACAACGTTGTTTTTATTTTGAAAAAAAAATTAAAAAGTGTCAGTCCATGAAAATAAAAAATTAAAATTTGTTGGTTTTTGTTTTCTTTCTTTGGTATTAGTGTCAGTAAAAAAAATATTTTTATAATTGTTTTGAGTCTTAGAATACTTTCCAACACAATGATGAGGTTTGGTTTTTAATTGCATGACTTTATGATGAATTATAAGCATGAGTTAAGATCTAATATTTTCTTTAGTTAATGCTTATTCATGGCTATCATATGCAAATTCACATGTAATCAACTGAGTAATTGGTCACTACACCAAAAATACCCATTAGCAACGGTTTTGAACCGTGGGGGTAACCAATTGTCACAACTTAGAGGCGTGGGCAGTAGAGGCATCACAAAATCATCATTAACGGCTATAAACCGTGGCAAAACATTTTAGCAATGATTTTATGCTCGAGGAGGCATGATGAATTTCTACATTTAGCCACGGCTATAAGCCGTTGTAACAATAGTAGCCACGGTTATAAGCCGTTGCAATCTGGCCACGATTATAAGCCGTGGCAATGATGATGGCCACGATTTTAAGCCGTTGCAAGAGTGGCGATCACGGTTTTAAGCCGTGGCCAGTCAAAACAAAATAAAAAAAAAGAAATCTGGTCTTTTGCGATGGTTTGAAATCGTTGCAAATTAATATAATTGATTTTTTTTTGCTGCTGCAGCAAAATCACAGCCCCACACTTGCGAAATCAATCCTTACTAAGATGAATATTTTCTTCAAGTTATAGAGTATATCATAACAAAGCATCCATATAAAATCAAATCCTTAAAACAGTCAACTCAGACTACTACAAGGCAGCAACCACAACAATCTTTGCAAATGAATACTTTATTAATTCCTAGATTGTAAACATCTTAAGTCATGAACTAGTACACTCAATATTAGAATAGGCAAAAATGAGGAAATGAAGAAAATATAAGACATGGTATTGTATGAACCTGAAGAATCAAACAACAATGACAAAGTGCCTTTGTAGACTCTGTTATGTGCTCGAAGCTTTGCCTTGGTAGTGCCTTGTGCTCGAAGCTTTGCTGGAAATGAAGCTCTCCTCTTGCTGGCCTTCTCATTATTAGTTTTAACTTCCTTTGAAAACAACTCCTCATTTGTCACATGACCATTTTCTTCCTTCCCAGTGCTCTCCACAGTTGGTGAATCAACAACAGGATGAGCATCATGCAACTTATCAACTATATCATCTGCTACCAATGACTTCAGAGGACTTCCTCCATGAAGATCTTTAGACATTTGTGCATCCACTTCTTTCTTAGTCTTCTCAGAAAGCTCAACCATGCCCATATCTTGAACATGAGGTGCTGGAGAGCCTGATGCCTTGCTGGTGGTGTGTCTCGGCTTCTCAACCTCAATCCCAACCATGCCCATAGCTGGAGAACCTGATGCCTTTGTAGTAATATGATTCAGTTTCTCATTTCTCTCATAAATCAAATTGACTAAAGTGACAATAGAGATAGTGGTTTTGACGCACAAGCAACAAACATAATCAAGCACTAAAAATAAATAAGACTAGTCTCCACTTACACAGATTGCAGATTACTGAGATTTCCCATCCATGGTGAGAGGGTCCCAGATAAGCTTTGACTAGGTAGCCCTCTGATAATACAAAACCGAAACAACAAAAATAAAAAAAATTTACTTTCCAAAGAGAATGACTTCTTAAAGAAACTGATTTTGATGGAAAGTATTTTTGGTATTGTTACTAGGAAATAATCTATAGTATACAAGGAAAATAGATAACAAACTAGAGTAACTTACACAACAGCCACGAAGCCTTCAGTGGAGCAGGTAACCATCCTCCAGCTACAAGGGTCCACTGAATTAATATCCCAGCTCTCCAATACATTATATGGATCAGTAGAAATATTGATATTTGTCACAGGATCTTTAGATGATTGAATGGATTTTGTAGCAGCAGTGCATCCCATGGCATGGGCAAAGTAAGAGTGTCCATGCAGAAGTGCCATGAGCTGAAAACATATCCAGTGAGCATATTATATACTTGAGGCAATCAGGGACAAAACACATTTGTGTAAATCGAATATACCACAATATCTTATCCTAAAATCAGGTTAAAACACTGTGATATCTACAATATATGCACAAATACCTTGGAGTCCCCTTTGAATGCATAAAAAACAGCATCTGTCGCCAAAGTGGCAACCAAGGTATAACCCCACCAGTCATCAACTTCGCGTAACAAGCTATGTCAGGCAGACAACCAAGGGTATAACTTCAAACATGTAAACTTGGACAGGCAGAATTAAAAGTAAGCACAGTTGTCCTGCCTGGTTCTATAATTAATGTTCCAATGTGACCTGAACCAGATCCTAATAATGATAAGTGCTGAGATATATATGTTGAATAACTTCTGGCAAGATCTGAACCATCTCAACTTCTATTGAAGAGCTCGTCACGTGACCTGAAGGCTGTAACGAATATAAAGAACAAGTTTCCCCATGAGAAAATGAATACAAACTCAACAGCTGGAGGTGCAAATATTTCAACTCACTCAAATTTTCAGGGCACAGATTTTCAGATTGCAGCACTTCTTTGGGTAAGAACCCATACCATGGTTGCTGTAGGAATCCCGTATAAGATGAGGGAGCCTATGCTTCCATTGCTCCCAAAGTATCACCATGATAAGATCCATTAAGAGCCAAAACCTGAACAAAAGAAACAAGGGTTAGGACAACTAGTTCATCACTTTATCTATCTGCATTAAGAACTAGTGAATGCTTTTAAGTGCTAAAATACATTAGTCTTCAAAACAAACTAGAATTCAACACTCTAACGCCTGTAAGAAGTACAATTAAATGAACTTGTGCAAAGTAGCGGCTTGAAACCGAGCTAGTCTAATTTTCTGATGCACATAGACCATTTTCTTCCTTCCCCAAGAACCTCTTCTCATCCATTCGCAACAAACCTCCTAAATAATTTTTTTGAAACAACCACTACTTCCCAATCCCTCATTAGCATCCATGGTTCATTCCAACAACACCGAAGGCATCACCGACGGAGCAGTCAAGGGACTGTGAAAGACTCAGACACACACACTCAGTCAGATTCCAAACAGCCACAATATCTTGCAAGGCAAAACTATTCTCATACTTTTCTTAGAAAAACTATTCTCTTTTGTAGACAGTAAGTAATATAAAATGATGATAATCCTATCTGCAGGGTGCATAACTGGGGTGAAAGTCATTTAAATAACGATAATACTATATGCAGGGAGCATAACAGGGGTTGAAAACGAGTAAGAAATTGAATGACTTGTAGCTAATGAGTACCATGGATTGATTTCAGACATCATACACAAAGGAAACAAATGCCATAAAAACAGGATATCATAGTCTTACTAACCAACCAATGTGCCAGACATGTTACGACTTCTTGAAGAAATGGGGCATCAACATCTCAGATATCCCCAATATTGAAGTGCCCTCACATCTAAGAAGTTCTTGAAGCTTGGCATCACAGATTATCATCATCGAATTATGAGGGTCCTAAACTGCAAAAAGGAAAATAATTAATATATATGGTAAATGCCTTCTTGAGTATCTGCAAATTAGATTAAATGAACATGTGCTGAACTCAATGAGACAAAATGGTGGGAGCTTTTCATTAAGATCAGAACAGAGAAGGGCACACATGGGACAAATGTAGGCTCCAAGACAGCCTTATCAAATATCAGTGAGACCACACTCTGCAGAGCAAGTAGATCTGTGAGTTTAGTTGACAATTTGAAGCCAAAGATCTCGTATATTTGTAATACAAGAGTTATCCGAATCCGAACCTTTAATATCTTCAGGAGTTGTTATGCCAGAATCAATCAATTGGCCCTTCAGAAGATCAAATTTCTCTGGGGTAATGTTTGTTCAATATACTGAAAAGTGGAGAAATTATAAAGTCAGCACACATATATGACTCAAGTAACTTAGTGACTGAAAAAGAAGATTAAAACATCCAAAATAAAGGGGACTAAACTTGCTGACCCTCTATCGCTTACCCTTTCACTATCTTCAAGACACGATCTTTGTCTGATAGAGTTCCCCTTCGAGTTGACCATGGACCTCAGCCTTGATGAGAGCAGGGGCAGGTCCAACCTACTTCAAAAAGAGAAGGGACACAGTTAATTAAGGAAACAAGAAAAAGGACTAGTAACATAAAAAAATAATTAAGGAAACCAGAAAGCTATGAAACTGAGCACACACAGTTAATTGGTTAACCCTTATGTACTCCCAAACAATCCTAACAACATCTGATTGGACCATCTCCCTCTCCCCAGTTTCAAGAAAACTAGCAAGTGCCTCAGATATCACCATAGTGGATGAGCCAACATCTGATTGGACCTCCTCCCTCTCCCTCTCCCCAGAAGCAGACTCTACCTTTTCTACCTTTGCCCGTTTAGAATCTGGACCAGGTCCTCTACAAGCATAAAAGAAACATAAATTGTGTCAATCATCCATATAACTGAAGGATAATGCATCTTCCACAATCCATACATACTCTTAGTTCAAGAGTATGATATGTTTAGCTAGTAGCTTGTTCATCTTGAACATGTTTGTGCAGTCAGTTTCTAACACCAAGCGCAGGGGCTCATCGCAAATTATCTTTCTCTTGTTGCTTTGATCTTGCAGATTGTTTTTCCTTATGTATGCCCACAGTTGCTTCACAATCTGATACAATATAACAATGCTTTTAGGATCCTCATTCTCCAATATAAAAAATCGTTGATTATAAAGAACGTCAAACATAAATATCTGAATCGAACATAATCCAACTCTGTGACTTCTTCTATGGAAATCTCTTCCATGCAGATAATAGCAAGCTACCTCTGATGAGGACTGCGGTTGATGGATGACTCTTACGCTCAAGCACGGTTACACCCGCTTCAACAAATAATCTATCTCTTCCCTTCTCCACAAGCACTGCAAACAAACTTCTCAACATCCCAACAATGATGAATAAGTAAAGTCCGAGAATGTTGCTCGTTTAGGTTCTAGCAAATCCATTACTCTACAAAGATCTTCCCTCTGCATGAGTTAAGACTTCTTATGTTTAATTGAAATTACATCCGGCAAACAGAACTATGACTAACAAAGGAATGAAAATAGAGTGTGAGGGTTCACCTGAGCTGCTAAAAGAGATTCTTTTGTGATCACCTGCAAAAAAAACCATAATAACATAACTGAGTCAACATATGCAACCAAAACATAACCTCTGCATATACTGTTTTGCTCCTATGACTTTAATCTTCTTGTCCCCTTATGAATCAACTTATTCTTTGATAGTTCACTTTGATCAATTATTTCAGACCAAAAAATATTTCGCTTTTTCATAATGATTACCCAGGAGATTAAAATTACAGTTCACTTATCTCCTAAGATGTCAGTGCATAATGTAAAAAAAACAACACAAACATAATGCTCAACGTACAAACAACCTATGGGTGGGTCTCTGTACACTTCAAGTTGCATGTTATTGAAATTTAACAACATTTTATCAACTTACCAGGGAGTACAAAGTATAATACTAAAAGTCATTTAGTCTATGTAATGAAATTGCTCCATTGACCAAATGAAGGCTAAGAGTTCTCTGAACCTCCCTATCTCCACTCACTTACTGCAAAGTGCAAGGTTCAGGCAATTTAGAGAAGGCTAATGAACAGATAAATCATATCAGTTCATGGTAAGGTTGTTTCTTCAAATAATTGTACTTAAAAACTTTTCCAAAATCAATGAATATATTGCACAGATAATGAGGTAACCTACATATTACACATGCTCCCCACAGTGGGTTGTGAAAAAACCTTAAACCCAAAAGAAAGTTTCATCTTTGCAGGTTGTAAACAAAACATTAAACAGAACAAGAAAGTTGGGTCAGAGCAGAGCTCAATGTACAACAGAATTGAATCAGTAAAAAGTTCCATAATTGCAACCTATTATTATTACATTTATAGTAGTATCTAAGATGGAGGAAACTAACCAAAGTTATAAGACTTGACAGACAACAGAACATCTAGACATACTGCCCCCTCACTAGCAGAGCACCAACTGACAGACTCCAGCATTCAGAGCACTGACTGACAGACTCCACTATTTACTAATAGAGCAACTTGATTGCACCCTTCACTAACAGAGCAATCAATAAGTTAGTTTTTTATTTGAATGAAGAAACACTTTCAATCAAAATGTCAATCCATTTACTAAACCAAACTGCAAATGAAATCAGACATTGATAACTGATAAACATTAAGTTCTTCTTATCTCTGCACCCAAACAAAAGTAGTAGTGATAAGTAGCAGTAGTAGCAACCAGAGAGTGAATAATGTTATAAGCCACCAAGTTTCCATAAACCAACATGACAAATTGATTTGTAGCAAATTCATGCATGATAACTTATCTATCCAAAACCAAAGTGAAGGAAGGAAGAAAGTATGCACATACCTTAGACAGCAGAGAGTGAGCAAGGGAGAGGGAAGTGAGTATGAAGCAAATCAGAGGGACAGAGCAAGGGAAGCATGGACATGAGCAGCAGGTTCTGCAACACCTTGCAATATCACAATAGCCACCTGCACATCAGAAAATTCAATATATATATATATATATAAGAACCAGATAACCATATCACAATGAAAAAATATAATGAAACTTAACACAAAAATTGATAAAGGTTAACATACCTCATCCTCCTCCTTTATTCAGGCTTGGGACTGCAATGTAAACAAGAACCTTTACATTGGCGGAGTAAAAAAAGGGTGTTATAAATTTAAAAAACATAGGTAAGTATATATATATAAACATATATCAACCAAGAAAACAACACTACTAAGATTACATATTTGGGACTACCAAATCCAAATTAAAATTACAGATTTGGGACTACCAAAACCTAATCAGCCAGGAGTGTGTAAGTCAAAAAACAAAAATGAACGTATAACTACTAAGTACTACAGTATTGCATGCAAGTCCACAAAAATAGCAAGCATCAAGGATATCGTTCAAGGTTGTAACTACCAAGGTAGTTGTAACTATCAATCATCAAGTTCCACATGATTTTTACACCATACAAAGAAATCACCAACGTCCAAATCCCCCATCATGTCTCCTTTTGGATCACTCTTGTAAAGTTTCACCTCAGTCATATATTTGAAGCATAAGGAAAGTCTGATCTCTGTTGCAGGGTTCAATGATCCATGGCAATCAGGATCTACAACCTCTTTTGCTATCGCAATGACATTCTTATGCCAATCACAAACTTTGTAAGTCCTTGACACTGAAGGAACATGATTGCTTGGAGAAGGAAACATTGCAACACCTTGAGAAGATGGTGGTAATGGAGATGGAGGTAATGGATTTTCTAGTGCCTTGTCGATTGTGCACCGGATGAAGGTGTATCTTCAGTTCTTGTGTCCCTCCTTGTGTTACCTCACTTGTTGATGGTCTCACATAAGTTCCCATTTCAAGTCTCTCTCGTATCCATTGAACATTTTCTTCCAATCTATTATATTTTTCGCTAAATTTTTTTACTTCCAATGTTTTTATCCAAAAGCACATGAACCGAGCGGGAAGTGAAAGCATCATAGTTCCTTTTTAGATGACGGTGGTTCCACACACACAACACATCCCCTTTCTTCTTGGCCAAACACTTGGCTTTAGAGGATCATTATCAATAGTGAGGTCAGTGGTACCCTGGGTTTGAAGATTCTTTGCAACCGGCAACATTTTTGCTTTAACTTTTCCTTAAAAAGAATGACAAAAATAAAATAACACGGGACACAAATAATATTCCAAGATAACTACAAAGTAAATTAAGGAAATGTGTATAAAAGACATCATTGGGCACATACCATATATAGTTCAGCACTATGCGGGGGTTTTCCATCCTTTCCCGTGTGACAAGCAATCCATATATCAGTGCGTGTGACTGGTTCCCCATCAGGGTTCTTCTCAACCTATATACTTGAAATGTTAGTCTCAGCCTATATAGTTAAATGGTTATTATTGTACTAGTAGCTAGAAACTCAATTACCATTTCATATTCTACTTCTGCAGCACTCTTTTGGCCACCTCTCCATACATACTTTGAAGCCTTTTTGTTTTTGGCATTTTGGGCTCTAATTGCCTTCGCTTCAGGAGTGCTCTCATAGCGAACAAACTCCTTCCAATTCTCCTCTCTTACACCATTTGAAACATGCTTTTCTTGTTCCTCAATGGTAGGATACTTATCCAAATAGTCCTTCCAAAGATCTGCCTTGAACCTTCTAAAACATTCTGGCATTTTCAAATGCACTCCTTTTCACATAATTTGGGATGTCGTATTCACGCTACAAATAAGCCACTGCGATATAAGTTGACAATAAAATAAGACATTATGAAAATCAATGATATAAAATCTCACCTTGAGGCCATTCCACACATCCTCTTTGTAGTTGTCGGTAACATGGTGTCAACCCTTGAATTTGATGGGCACAAGGGTTTCAACAATCTTTCCAATGCGTTTATTGAAATTTCTAGCACCAGGTCCAACTGCTAAACCATGGACATTGAACTTTATGGTCTTTTTAACTTCACTGTCATCATTTGTAAATGTAGTGACATCATTGGTGGAGACATTGCCGCAAGTACTACCCATTTCTATCAATGACATTATAGATATTAACCATTATCAAACAAAAAGAAATAATAAACAACTATATACACTACATTTATAGATAGTTTCCTTCCACAACATATCAGCACAAATAGATTTTTATAAAGCATTGAAAAAGCCAATCTGACTACTTAGCTACAAAGCTTCCTTTTCCCAACTCTAAAGTCAAAATAAGAAACAAAGACAAAATAAGAAACAAAGACAAAATAATTGGTCTCAACCAATGAGGATGACTAAAAATGCATTAGAAATGCATCAAAAAATATTGTAGCATAGTCAATTAAAATTCCAGTAAGCTCTTCAGGTTGGGGTTGTCTTTCAAGATGCTTTGATACACAGTGGAAGCTTCCTTTTTATCGACATTAGTGTTCAAGCCTCTTTGAGTATGTAGAACTACATGCAACCCGTAATTTGATTGATCTTTTGAATAAAATACCCCACTACTTGAGCTAAAATGAATGGATCATCTTCCACCTTTTTTTGTCTTTTAGCTTCGACAAGTTTACCATCTCATGGTTCCAAATTGGGTCCACCTCATATGCATTTTTCTTATCTTCCACTTTGACCCAATCACAATAGAAGACAATTTCTTTGAAATCTATGTAGTTTAGCACCAATATGTCTCTAACAACTCCATACCATTTGACTAGTTGGTCCTTTAGCCTCTTATCTTTCTTACTAGCAACAAAATGAGCAATGGCATCC